>JAVQJL010041909.1:0-21367 GCA_036024295.1 Nannoperca obscura
GGTTCTGATTGGCTGTGAGAACATCGGTACCCAGATCTGTAAAGTCCGACGTATTTATCCGGAATATAACCAGAAGTGGAACCTTCAAAATAAAAGTCTATTTTAACTTGCACTTGCCAAATTTGTAAGGGTAAACGCATTTCAGATCGAGCTAAATCTTGCAGACACATGTTCCCCATACTAGTAATAGCAAATGTATTGTCCATCAAAAATACTGAGCAAAAATCTTAAATAAACTGTTTTAAAATGGCCAACTTTGGCAGCGGCCGGAAAACGTCTGTCATGTTTCGGCTAGCTTGACTTTGGTCCAGAGAAAGAGGAAAGGATGTGACTAGAGGCTCTCTCTCGCGTGCCTCATCGGCCTTTGACTCGGTACGCTGTTTGTTTGTGTTCCTCCTGCCTTTTACCGTCGAAATGGAGCTCGGTGGGAATTAGCAGGCGTGTACCTCTTCGAATTCTCATCCTTAACTTTGGAGAATGATCCACCGGCAAGTTATTTTATCTCAGGTAGGTCGTCTCCATTGTTGCTGCTGTGTAGCGTTAGGTGATGTAGCTCCTCAGTCTCCAGCAGCGGCCCAGCGCTCTGCAGCCCGCATATGTGTCATTCTCTCACAGTCAAACTATACGCTTTATTATGTTCCACATATCGAGTGATTATGTGAGATGTATCGGTACTGGCAGCACAAACAACGACCTGACCTACACAGTATGGTTGTGCGGGGCTCTTTCTCCGTTATGGAGCACGTATCCTGAAGCAGCACTTCAGTGGACTTGTTTGGTTCACCTGACGGCCAAACCCGGTTCTCCTGGGTCTTCTGTCCTACCGCTGCTAGCAAGCCGCATCATGGCTGAAAGCTGGCGGTACGTCGAATAAAAAGGGACAGTTCATTGGGTTATTGTGAGCCATAGGACGTGTGTCGAATCAAAGAGTCGGAGAACATCTTGAGTCATCTTTCGTGTAAAATGTCCATATTTGCCAGTAAGCTGTTCAGCGTTTTGTTTGGCGTGATGGAGGAGGTGGAGGAGATGTCAGAGCCATACGGCTTCACCCTAATCGCTCTTGATTTGGGATGTGCTAGAAGTCCACATATAAGGACAGGCTCCCCTCTCCCTCTTTGTGTGGGGATTCCCTCTCAAATCCTCTTAAACACTGGAGCATGTGTTCTCCTTTTGTTTCCTCTGTATTTTGGTGTCATGTGAATCAATACCCTAAAAATAAAACAAACATGAAACTAGACATGACATGAAAAGAACTGCTGATAGACACCTTAAAAACGTGTATTTTCCAAAGAGCAACACATCAGCTTTTATAGCCAGCAATGATGGTGGTTGTCAAGCTGTCAAGAAGGTGAGTAAATTATACTGTCCTTCATCTGGTGACCATCATATCACAGACCACTACCAACATACCAAACAATACATGTGATTTTCTCATATACTGCTCTTCTTTTAAATTACATTTGTGTGTAATCACACTTCTTCTTATTATTATTTTATTGTATTTATTCTGCAAACATCAAGGAGGGTACACAGGGTTTTGGTGGTTTCCTGCTTCATTCCATTCCTGGATGCCAGTGATTTCCCACCAGCTATTTATAACACTCTCATACATATGCATATCTTTGTTTGGTGCCAGCTAAGGGTGGTAGTGCCCAATATATGCAGAGGAACTGTGATTCGGGCTCTCTGTTTATGAAGCTGCTTGAATGAATGAAGCTCTGCAGTGACTGTCTGAGCTCCCAGAGGTGAGCTCAGGTAGTGTACGGGGAATATTAGTCTTATGACAATAGTAAAGGCCTAGTACCAGAGCATCTGAAGTTAGTCTGTAGTCCCATTGTAATCCCAAACAGGGGTTGACCTTAGACATTGATCTCTGAGTTTTTTCTAAATCTATCTAATCTAATATCTAATCAATCTAAAAAATATATTAAATAGTTGCCGGTACTTTTTCCTCGATTGACCTGGATTAATCGTTTTAGACTGCTTTTTGTCCTAGTAGATACAAGAGGAATTGTGTTGTTTTCAGGAGTAGACTACTGTGCATGTTAGTGCTTATATGATAGGATGGTGTGATACTGAATGGGTCATTTGAGGGGGTCAGATGTCTTCATCATTGCTGGAAATGTACTGATTTTCTTTAGTTTTTTGTTGGTAATTTAGATTACCTCTATACTTTTTAAAACAAAATATTGATTTAACAATCTACAGAAGAACAGTTGTAGTGTGCCCAGACAATTGGGCAGATAGCAGAATTTTCTCCCATATCAAGTGCACCAGTGCCACCTGACAAAATGTGTACTGATTGCATAGCCAGTTGGAAGGAACAAAAAGTGTTAAAGGACAACAGATGACATTGTAGTATGCTGTTAATGCAAAATCAATGCTGCCTGTAGCTTCTCTAATGTACAAGTTGTCCCTGAGAAGCAGTGGTATGATTTGTCCATTTTGTCCATCAGCAACTATTTTGATCATTCACTGTTTCCAGCCCTTCAGATGAGACGATGTGCTACTTTTAATTGCCTAATGTGATAGTCAAATCTATATATTTGTTTGGTGAATAGAAACAACAATTTGAATATGTCAGCTTGGGCTGTCACTATATTTTTTCACACTAACCAAACAATTCATCAGTAAATGTAGAAAATGATCATCATATTATTATGTAAATGAGGGTTGGTTGCAGCCGTGTACCGTGTAGCCTACATATGCTTAAGTAATAGTGGGGAATATAGAATAAAGTTTTATATTTTATATATATATATATATATATATATATATATATATATATATTATATATATTATTCAGAACAGATACTAAAGAACAGAACAATCTCGTCACTACCTGGTATGTTCCTGATAAGACATTACAGTCCTGTTACAGAAAAGGCACACACAAACTTGGAAAAGCTATATAGAATTTGTATTGATTTACCGTACAACAGTATGTTGCTCTGTGCTGAGATATACAGTAGACACTGAGGAGACACAGGAGGAATCCAGCTGTCTGTTGGATGAGTGATAAAGGAAAAGCAAATGTTTTAACGCATGTTTAACTGACTGGTTTGTGAAATATTAGTTGTTTGTCAAGAGCTGCATGGAGATTTGATTTACATGATCTCAGATGGATTACGGTTTCCATAATAATGTCATTGTAGATAATTTGGTCTCAGTAGCAGGAAATACTCACCAGCTAGCATCAGTAGCTTTATCTCTGCCTCTGTAGTTCAGGGGTATCTACAGTTCCATGACGGGAAACAGTTGAGACTTTATTTTATCTGTTGATGGCGGAGCCAAACACATTTTAGAGGGCAGGCTGAGACCATGGGTGGCTGTGAACCCGCTGGCTTTATTAGCCATTATTTATTAGCAGTCCAACACTTTTGTCCAGACTGAATCTCCACAACTATTTAACCGACAGATAAATCCTGCTGACTCTGGTGATCCCCGGATTGATCCTCCAGGCTGACATTTGTAGTTTTGTTTTTTTTGCATAGTGACAGCTGAAGTGAGAGACAGGAAAGGGCCGCTGTGGTCCCTCTACCAGGTAAGCAACCAGTAGCCCGACATTTGCATTTTTGAATACAATTTCTCAACAACTATTTGATGGAGTGCCATGAAATTTGGTATATCTTTGGTATATTTTGGTGATGCCTTAACTTTTCCCCAATTCCACCATCAGGTCAAAATTCTAAATTGTCCTAACATGGTGAAGTTGTTCAGCATCAGCATGTAAGCATTGTCATTGTGAGCGTATTAGCACTTAGCTCAAAGCATTGCTGTGTCTGCAGCCTCAAGCGGCTGTTAGCATGCTGCAGACTCTTAGTCTTGGTTTTTTTGCATGGCATGACACCAGTTTTGGGTCACTTACTATTTTCATTTTCTTATTCAGGCAACTGTGACTGCTACATGAGCACCAAGCAAGTACACTGTGAGGAATTATACTTGTGTGACATGATATCATTACTTCCTTAACACTTCAAGATTTCCTGTGGTAATTACCACTTGAATATTGATGTGAATGATATTCATAAGTCAGAATGGAACTAACATCAACTCCAGGTCAACTCTCTCAAAGGTTGAGACCCACTGCTTTATATGATGGCGTATAATGAACATTGTAGCCTCTATACAGGGTTGTTAGTGGGGTTTTAGTTTTGTTGAAAACAATCGCAGTCTACCAGGAGTAGGGACACATTAGTAGTGATTGGTGGATGTAACCAAAAAGTAAAATTATACTGGTATTGTCTTCAGTCTTTAATTCTGTGTAGTAATCAGTCACATTGAGCTTGAAGTCAGAGGCTAATGGATCAAATGGTTTCTTGTAAAGTGGGATCACTTAAACACTTATTCTGCTGATAGTCGAATTGTGTTATTAGTACTAGCCAATTGCATGCCTAGCATTATGCTGCCACAGGGAAATATGGGACCATAAACACAAATATTAACTATCTTTCTTTGTTGTGCTAAGTTGATACGCCATGATATCTCCTTAATTATTCTTATAAATAATAATATTCTCAAAATCTCAAGTCTTAAAATGAGTCCGTTATTGAGGCACTGACTTCGTGTGGAAGATGTTTTTGGACTGTCAGCTGTCATGCTTTTGAGGAAGATCATTTCATATTGAATTAAATGCAGTCACAGTTAATAGCAGCTAATGGCCATCAGGCCCTTCTACGTTGACTCAGCCATGGTAGTTGCTGCTCAGTTGTACATGATGATGTCGCCATGCTTTAAAGTCCCCCTCCTTCTCTGTGACAGGTCTGCTTTGTGAGGAGTGCTGATCCTCTGAAATGTTTCTCTAACCTGATTCTCAGAGTGCACTTTGGCAGATGTTCATGTTTAGCTCTTTATATGCAACCGCATTTTGTTTTATAAATGTATCCATGCATCCATCAGAAATCAGTTTCATCTCTCAAATGAGAAAGGAACATTGTTTTGGTGTGTAATAAATGGGACACAATAACAGTGAAGAGGTAAACTTCACCTTCTTCTCTTCATCCTGTTCTGTCCTTCTTGGCCACAACTGAGTGACAAAGGTTGTACTAGATCAGGAGTTTATACCTGTGAGGTGTACCTTCCTTAGGGGTTTTTCTTTTTTTTCATGAAACACATCGGCACATAAAGTGCATATTAGCTTTCACTTGAAGTGGAAAGTACAGAATCAAGTTCACGAGGACAGCAATGATTCAAAGCTGTGGTTCCCCATCCTTAGGTGAACAATAAGTTGAAGGAGGACTTAGAGTGGTCAGGGTGGTCATTACTGGGCCATAGTACTGGATCATTTCATTTCCAGCAGAGGCTTACCAGTCTCACCTATTCTGATCGCTCTGCATGGGTGCTGAATTAATAATCATGTCACCTTGAACGCAGTTATAGTGGTTAATTATGCAAGTGTTAGAACAAGTAGGAAGGACAACAGGGGATATTTCCCTGGAGATTACTATGCATGTCTGTTAATGTAGCTAGCTAGGGCACCACACTAATATGGTACTTCATGACTAATGAGGACTGTGGGGTTTTGAGCACTTTGTATAGATTTGTTTATGCCTCTGCTCTTAAATATTTGCACATGTGCACACTGTTATGTCTATACATTTGAATTCCCCCCTCTTTTATTAGACAGTCTCTGAAACCATTGGCTTCACAACTAGCACTGGCTAAGGCTAGTATTTAACCTTTGGTTGTTTTAACATGACCATGAACCCATAGCACTATATGGGCCTTGAGACTCAATAAATATTAGAGATGTAATATTAATATTAATATAAGTTAATATTATTTTCTGTAATATCCATTTTAATTCATTGCACATTCTATACTTCACATAAAGTTGTATATTACAGAACAATGCCAAATAAAGTTCTTGGTTCCACACACTGCTTCTCACATGCTTTGGTGTCGGGATTGTTGACAGGATTACTTTGCCTGCTAGTTTCCTCCATTTTTGTAGCAAACAACATAACATTACTAGCTTAGTTTAGCTAGGTCAATTAGTTTTGCAAAGCTGATAGTGCCCTCTGCTGGATCACAAGGCAAACTGCTTCAAATGGTCTGTTGCCCTTAGACTGGACATTTAGAAATATTTGCAGTTCGAATATTAAGTACATTTGAACGAATGTTTGATTTTGGAATAAAATTGACCGCCTTCAGGGATTGACGCTAATATTTTAAGCATTGGCCCCATGGGCCACCAAGCCCTTAAATTTGGTGGCCCAAATGTAAAGTTATGTAAAAATAATTCAGAATAGGCAATTTAACACAACTTAACACAGCCTTCCATAACTGTGACACTCCAATAAATAAAAAGACATTAATAGAATTAGGGATGCAAACACGTGCATGGTGAAAAAGAGACAGCTATCCAAAGTCCAAAACACAATGTGACAGTGCAATACCATATAACCATGTGACCAGGGCTTTCCACAAGGATATGGAGTAGCAAGCCAGGTGACCCTGGCTGGCCAAACTTTGTGATTTTTGGCAACTTCTAATGCTCGTATTCCATCATATACACTGATATTTAATCATATATATTGCTGCAGGAAGATAAATCAGATTTTAGTTTTAAAATATGATTTAGGGCATCTGACATTCGTTTCAATAATTGGTCAATGACAACAAAATACAAAAGCATTCTCGTTCATTTTGGCTGATCTGCGTAGTCTACGTTGTCCTCAAGACACAGACCTGTTACTTTGACAACATTGATCAGACTGAAAAGAAAATGGAATATATAACATATTCCTGCTAATATTGTCTTCCTTTGCAGGCTTGCCTCTCACTGCAGCACTGCAAACCATGTGACCATCCATAGATGCACATGAAAACTGATTAGATGTTTTTGTTGAACATCATTAGATGCTCTGAGGTTCTGTCTGTTCATTGTTGTTTATCTCTGTTCTCCATGCTCCTGTGTGGAGGTCAAAGTGTCTTTGTCTCTCTGTTTCCTCTTGTTTCCATCTGTGCTTCTGCTCCTTCTCAATTATTCTTTTTTTTTATCTGACAAAGATCAAGTATGAAAGTATGATGATGCTTTTTTTTTACTTAAGAGCATACAAATGCCATACTTGACTTTCTCCTGCTTCATTCACTGCCTCTGCGTTTTGTTTCTATGGTTTGTAACACGTCACCCTTCTCCTCCCACTTCCCTCAGGTTTTGGTCTGCTTTAGGTTGACTGGTCATTATGCTGATGCAGCTCTGTAGTATCAAGGTCAGTACTAATATTCATATCACATGGTGACACAAGCAAGCACATGAAAATTGTACTGTGCGTGCATATAACCTGTCTTCATCATCAACTGCACGCACAAAGTATTTCGTGCCCTGAAGCCCATTTCTAACTGGAGCATTCTCTGATCTGATCTGAGATCCCAGGATGGACAATTCTCCCTCACATTTGGACTCGCAGCCACGCTGAACAGTCCCGGCACTCTTTGTGGGTCATGCCACACCTTTGAACCGTGTTTACATGTGCAAAGGTTCGAATGCATAGGTTCTTACTGTCATTACCTGGATCCTGGTAACTACAGTACATCCTAAACTAGATTACCAACAAAGTATGGATTGAGTAGTGCATTTGGTAAAAAATGACCTTTATTTATTTCTTTATTATACCCATTTTTACAATCTACAGTGAAAGCTGTATAACTGAACTTGTCTTTATTGCCAGTGGACGCAATGACAAACAATCTGTAACATCTAATGAAAACCAATAAAATAGCCCTGTGAGAAGTAAGGGTAATCCGGTCAGGATTTTTGCAGTAATCACAGATTGCTATAAGCAGTATTGTCCAATACCAATCACAGGGTCTATTTGAAGCCTTCTATTTATCATGTAGCATTATTTGTTTATTTAACTATTCTTAACAACATTGTTTATTAAGAATTAAAATTAAGAGAGATGAGAAAGTAATATGAATTTAGTGGCCTTTATTATTGGCAGGCAACATCTCTCTTAGAGACATATCTTACACCACAGCAGCCTGCACTTGGTTATTGGGAGCAGCTTAGAGCTTCTAAATATAGCTTTCCTAAAATAAATAAATACAACTTTATAAAACAAAAATTTTAATAGAAGCTAAATGTGCTAAGTGTGTGTATATCTCACTCAATGACTCGATTTGCAATGCTTTTTGGAATGCACAGATCTGATTGGCTGAGTAGAATTACACAAAGCATGCAATTGGTCTGTGAGTTTCCTGGGCTGCTAAACCAGTGTCGTAAAGGCTAGTAAAACTTCATGCTCCATTAAAATGCAATAAGTTATCAATTTATCGGTTATAGATCCAGATCTGGATAGGATGGCGTCTAAGTCTGGACCTGGACTGTGGCCCACCTATTAGTAGGGTAGGGTTGCTGTCATTGCAATGTCTGTTACCGACAGCTGAGTGAGCGGCGACCGAGTTGCTAAAAGGTCCTGCTCTCTCTCTGCCTTGGTGCTAGCTAGCTTTGAAAACGTATTCCTTGGCGTGAATAACCTTACCAACTGTCTGATGAGGTTTGTGGTGTTAAAACGTTCGGTTGTTTTTCTCCACAAGGGATTTCCATGGAACACACCTGGCAAACTGCAAATGTATCAGACACCTGGTAGAACTGCCAGACCAGTGAAGCCATTTCAGAGGAGCATAGAGAAAATGTCTCTGAATGAATGTCAAACTGGGCATTTTATTTCACAGAGAAGTGAACAAAAGCAGGATTCTCACTGGTAGCTGATGACCGTCGAGTCAACTGAAATGCTAACTTAATGAGTTGGTTGTCTCCAGCTGACACATTTTAAAATAAGAACTCAATAAAAGGTCTCCAGTATGCTTATGATGGCTATGATGTAATGCTAAAAGGCTAAAGGTACATATCCCAAAACCTCAAGGGGTTTGATGATGAGGGAATGTGGACTAACCAGTGTGTGTGGCAAATGTCCAAATCTTGACAGACCTGCCATACCTACTGTCCTGTAGTTACTGGTGTTAGGCCAAGATTTGACAATAACTGACAAACTCCACTAGTAATAGGGGCAGTTACAATACAAATGCATTGAATATCTATTGCCAAAAAAGTTTCAAAAACTGGTAATGGTTAGGACTGTAACTTTGAGTGTGTAAATCAAATTGAGTGGCATTTTGTTGATTAAATTAGAAGGTGCCCGATTAATCCAAAGCAGCCATGTCAGCCACTGAAATGCTTGTTGTCATTTGTTCAAGTAAACTAAGTGTGGACACGTATTTTGTCACCAACCATGACAAATAGTTCCCCACTTACAGTGCACTCAGACATGTAAAGTCACGGCCATTCAAATGTCTTTAAAAAATGCACATTTTAAAAAATCTATTTAAGATTTAAGAGAGGAAAAGAAATAGCGCTGTGAGCCACAAAACTGATTTTGGTGTACTAAACTGGTGCTATCGTTTGTTGAAATCCAAATCTCCTCCCTCCATATGAACAATCACGTCAGTGTCACTCTCATCACCAGCAGTTCTCTAAACTGGCTTAATGATGGGTTTGTGCCTATTTAGTAGCTTTTGTGTGCACTGGTCCAAAAGATGTATTGATGCATGCAAACATGCATGTTCCCTTTGTGTTTGTACAGACAGTGTGATTGTCCAAATGATTCCTCAGTCAGTTGGTGTGAACAGTTTTCATCAAAGTGATGCAAAAAGGCTTTCTATGCTGCATCTGATATCAGATAAGAGAGAAGAGACCTACATGACAGTATTTTGCCATTCTTTAGACTCAGCTGTTGACATTGCAGTGTATTGCACACATTACCCTCAAAGCATCAAATATCAGCAGACAGTGTCATTACGAATGACTCTGAGATTAGATGAAGTACACATTGACAATGAGTTCTACCCTTAAATGTTTTAACACTTATTAACAAGTAAGACTAAGTAGAACATCATGTTGGCATATTTCTAGTGGAGCTTCATAGAAAGTTTTTCAAATTCAAAAAACATCAGCAGTAAATATAAAAGACATGACAGACCACTGTCTATAAAATTAAACCAAATAAACCAAACAATCCTTATTGAATTCAATTTAATTGTTTCTACACTTGAGTATTTGTAAAGCTTTACGAATACTACTCCCATATTGGTTATTGGCATTTAATTGAGTCCAATGACCTGTATTTAAGTATCAAATTGGTATTGGGAGAAAAAAGAGGGATTGGTGTATCCCTAAAGTGGCACAGAATGACTAGGTAACTTTAAGTAGCTTGCTTTTCAGCTGCTAGTTACAGCTAAAATGCATGCCGCTAAATCATTTAGAGTCACACACTGGCTTCTAAGTCACCAAGTGAGTAGAGTGAAAGAAAACATTGTAAAGTATTAACTGACACAAGCTGCTGTGCATTTAGATCGAAACTCAAACATGGTTGAAAGGAAAGTAATCTTTAAATAAAGTCTTATTGACATGGCCATCTAAGTTTGTAATATAAACTTGAATATTTGCTCAATAACTTATATTGCTAAAGGCAGATATTTGTGACATTTAAATCAACACGTACTAAATGGGAATTATTTTACTGCACTTATTTGGAAAAAGTATTATTATTACTTAACTAGTGCAGTGCCATTTCGTGGCGTAGCCGTTTGGAATGTGTGCCAGTTTGGAGCGGGCTGGTCGCTTGATAAATAGATAGTGTAATAAAGTGACTGTAATTTACTAACTCAAAAAAGGGGTTAAGTTACTCTTTAAACTACGGTGGCCTTATGTTGACTCAAACACCAGGAGAAAACTAGCTAGTGAGAGAAGAAATACAACAAAAACACCTACTAGATGCTTTCTCCTTTGAACAAAATCTTTGACCTTTTCATTTTGTTGCAGAACTTGTACCAGAATCGGTTCCTGGGCCTGGCGGCCATGGCCTCCCCAACTCGCAGCAGCCAGACCCGCCAGCGCTGTAAGGATGTGGTTCGTCACAGCTACGGCCCGGAGACCTACGCTGTCAATGGCCTGAACCAGGAGGCCTTCATGCTGGGGCTGTCGCGGTCCACCAGTGACACCGATCTGGTCTCCCCAGACGCTCGCTCCACCCTTACCATCAGCTCCTCCCACTACACCATAGGCCAGTCTGAAGACCTGGTGATCACATGGGACATCAAGGAGGAAGTGGATGCTGGAGACTGGATCGGCATGTATCTTGTTGGTAAGTGAGAGATGTCATGATGACTTTGAATGTTGTAGCCACAGTTTGTTTTAATCTGCAATGAGGTGAGACTTGTTGTAATAACTGATAATGTATTAACTGATGTAATATAATGTAACATGCACATGACATAATCGTTCTTTACATGTAATGTACATTTCTACATATAAGTGATTACATTGTGTGATGGTGTTTCGTTGTGATCTTGGTGGAGATTATCAATGTTTTGAGACGGTTGCAGAAATCTCTGAGGCAGATAGCTCTGGACAAATAAAACTATCTGCATGGACAAGATAAGATATATGAAAGAATGAATTATGATTTGGGTGAAAAGACCATTTAACTGATTTACCAGGACTGTCCCTATCCTGTAACTTCTGGTGTATCCTCACTGTAGCCCTTTTTGTTATGGGAACCCAATTGTGCTAATTCACATGAAGTCTTTCATCCAAAGCTGCTGTTTCTAGTCCACAAACCAGGGCATCCCTCACTGGCTCCCCCCCCTCCAACAGTGTCATTTGATCGTCCAATAGTCAGATCACTGATGGGAATTAATCGGGTGACTCCTCCCCCCCAAACTGAATTGATGATATTATCTGACAATATGGTCTACATATCTACAATATAAATATGATCATAATATATCTTGTAAAAACACATAATGTTTTATTTTTGCGACATGTTTCTCTGATGAATTACCACAATGTATGATGTCATTAACAATTAGTCATTGTCACCTGAGCTGAATCAGATTGGACACAACTCGTCTTGAAGTCAGTGGAGTGAATAGATGACGGAGTATGTTGTGTGTCACTCCTCTGCTCTCTCCTTTGAAGGATCATGTTATCAAACCACTTCCACACGACTGACATTGTTCCATTGTTGAAGCCCCTCCACAGCACAGCCAGCAGCAACATGATATTCACTGTCAGCCATTGTGTTGCTACATGGAGAATCAATTGCAGTTTATAGTATGTTACTGTAGTGTAAAGTGTAATGGCAAGTGGAATATAAAAAGTGACTTCTTCAAAGAATTCTGGAAGTAGTTGTAGTAGCAGTGTGGTTTCATCAGTTTTATCTCTCTTCTCAGATGAGGCTTTGTCGGAGAACTTTCTGGACTATAAGAACCGTGGCATCAGTGGATCTCACAAGGGACAGATCGTTTGGAAAATTGATTCCAGCTCCAACTTCAGTGACTGTAAGTAACAAAAACTCTCACTTGTTTTTTTAGCAAAAAAACTTTTTCCCCCAGGGAAATGAGTTTCTCATTAAAATAAGCCAATAAACTGCTTATAAAGTACCATTAAATCAATTGTACAACACAATCAAAGTTGTATTATCTGTTTTTGCTTTTTATAGTTTATATTCACATGCAGCCTGTCACATCAGTGTATGCTTATTCATAAACCATTCAAATCAAACCATCTGTGCAGTATTCTTATAAGTTTCATTATCTTCAAATATGGAGACATTTAATGACTCTGCATAAAGGTACTGTAAATGTTGTAATGATGAAATAAAGCACCACTGATCTCTGTGTGGACACTGGCACAGTCCAGACCAACAAATAAGTGACAAGGAGCATCTTAAGTCGACCACAGTGTACTGAGACCGTGTTAACAGGGTTACCAAGAAGTCTATGATTGTATAGGAGATCTCTTCCTTAACAGATGCCATGATCAGCACATGGATCGTGTAAATGTAAATTAGTTGTAGCTGCACTAATTTAACAATGTAGAGCAACTGCAGAGCAACACAGTTCTAATGTGCATACAGTCATTTCAGTGGCTGTAATCATATACATGCACGTTCTGTACAGATTATCTTATTGGTTTCATTCTGTGGAGTCTTACTGGAGTATGGTCATATCCGTGTAATAGTAATATGTTATTTCTCTTTTTCTTCCTCCACATATTTACAGGATTCTGCAAAGATATTCAACCATTCCGTGTTCAGATTGTCATCCTAGATATTTCTGCCATACGAGTTTCACATTAGATGAGTTGTTACTACTACAATATGTTTTAATTCATTACATTGTGATGATGTATGGCATTCCAATCCAAAAACTAAATCCAGTTAATTCACTTTGTGGTTGTCTGTGACACTTTTGAGCCTAGATCTTACACAGTTTCCTATATGTAAATGTTTCTAAAAATTTTCTTTAACTTTAAGATTAAATTGTTAAATAAATTCTTCATAGGACATAAATACACTGTCTTTATACAGATCTTTATTTATATACAGAGGGCGGCAGCTCATTATACATTTGGTGTTGGGTCCATTCCTCCCTAGAATGAATAGGAATGGGATTCATTGAGTTACTTGACCCCTAAAATAAATAATGGTGAGCATTCTGTAACTGTATCTTATATGTTTTTTCAATCTACTCTATTGCCTGTTAACTTCCAATACATCGCCAGTGTAACCATTTTTAATGATAGATCATTTGTTGTAAAGTAACAAATCTCCTCTCTGTGTTACTAGAGACTATTGTCCTACACTTTTGGAACATGTAACCCTTTCAGAACCCTTTTAGTGTTGCCAAAAATACAGTAATCAAGCTCAAACAAAAAAAAAAACAGATTTTAGTGTCACTTCTACAATAAGAGAAGCTAAGAGTGTACGGCTAGGCTGTGTGAGGCTGGCAGGCTTTGAGCTAAATGCTAACAGCATACAAATATGCTTACAAAGTACAGCTGACCAAAGTATTGGACAAAATAAGTCAGAGGAACACAAAACTATTACAATTTATGTTGAGGGAAACAAATTGCATGGCAGTTCATAAAATATTTGTCAAGATATTTCAACATGTCAGTGGTGGTGAGAGAGGAAAACACTTCAACATTTCATTGCAATTTATACAGTAGTTGTAGACATATTTTAATCTAGACTAATTGACTGGCATGGAAATTTATTCATTCAGAGAGAAATCTTATCTAATCTGCTAATCCAGGCAACATTGGGAAAATATTTAGTAATATATAAAGGTAATTTACAGACATGGTGATGATTGTATTTACAATAGTTACAATGTGGATATTTGTACATGTAGTTACTTTATTTTGTCACCTGCATATACAGTAATAGGATCCCTGTCTGTGTAACACTTCACCCATAAAGGGTACTTAAACCGAGGACTGGTTTAAAATGTTCATAAGTTTATCAAACCACTTCAAGCTGTTCAAATAAAAGTACCTATATGTTTGCCTCCCTTTCTGTTAAACATGAGACAGCAGACAGTCAGTCGTATACAGTGGTGCTGTGTGCTCCCCCACTTCTTGTCACACCATCTGAGTGTGTCCGGCCAAACAAGCAGAAAGACATAGAGCTTTACTATGACCTTAATCTTCTCCTCTGCCCCAAACCTTTTGCTTCTTTGCTCTACTTTCCCTTTTATCAGAAAGACTACCGAGTCCCAGAAATGAGCTAGCACTGATAACTTCAGTCAATTCATTTAAACTGATTATAACAAAAGGTTTATATGTTTTCTTCTTTTTTACCTTAAATTATTAAAGTATTTAAAAACGGAAAACATGTTATGTAATATCATTTAGTCACCATTAATAAATGATCATGTGCTATTTAAAAATTGTGTTTAGTCAAATGAATTGTTCAAAGAAGGACAGTCAGAACATTGTAATTACCCCTCCACCCCCCGACCTCTCTTTCGTTCTGTCAGTGTGTGTGGGTGTGTTAGATCCTGTAGATAGTACTGAGGATAATATTAACAATATGTATCTTAACTGTTGGTTTCATACCTGCACTTACAAAATATTCACTACATACGTGTACATTCCTGTTTCTTTTTGTATACCTGTACATAACCAGTGTGTAAATAGATTCACAGTATAGGGAGTGTAGTCATCAATGCAATTCAAATCACCATTATCGCATGGGACATCAAGCATGACGTCATTGCTGGAGACTGAATGTATACAAATAAAAAAGGTTAAACTTAAAAACTTGTTAAAATAACCACCATCACTCATCAGATTTTGATTTTTTTTTTCAGGTAAAAAAGACAATGTGGAGTAGGATTCAGACTGAAAGGAAACAAAGTCTAATCTTCTCTCTAACTGTGTGTCCTTCTCAGCGGAGACCCAGGTCTGCTTCAGGTACTACCATGGTGTCACCGGAGCACTGAGGGCAACCACACCCAGCATAACCATCAAGAAAGTGTCTGCGCCTGTGAGTCTCACCACACCTCACGTCTTAAATGCAGCTTGCTGAGATTTGTGGGGCTTCATTGGCCACTCAGCACCTTGTGTCTCGGTGGGAATGGCAGCGCAACTTCTTTGTGTGTGTTCACTTCAGTCAGTCATGTCAGTCAACCTAGTGGTGAGGAAGCTACTTTGGAATTGTACAAGCACAACGCTACACTAGAAGCCACTGACTGTATTTCAGTCACCAAATGTCAAAGAATTGACCTTATATTGGCAGAAAAAATGCTCTGCTTTTTTAAGGTGCTTTCAAAGACTCTGAGCAGTGAGGAGGATTCTGCTGAGAGCGAGTCCCCCTAACACTTAGCATACAGCATCAGATATACAGAAATATACATGAACGCTTAGCAAGATAACAATGCTTCAGCTTTAGTGACATGAGGAGGTTGGGGTGGTGGAGGGAGCAGTCAGCGTTGGTATTAGAGAATCAGCAGAGTAGATGTAAGATTACATGATAAACAGCCTCCTGCTCCAGTTAAATCAATCCATTATGTTGAAGTCAGGGTAGGCACTGAGTGTTGGAAGACATTAGTAGTAGTAGTAGTAGTGATGGCATGAAAAGTGACAGAAAAAGGTTATGCAAGGAATGAAGAAAGAAAGCTGAGAGAGAGGTTCAAACCCTGCATAGCTGGACTATCACTGTCTGAAGTGGGTGTGAATGTTACAGAAGATTACAGAAAGATAGAGAAATGATCAGCCCCTCCCAACTCAAATGTTGTAAAGTTGTGTGGGGAGGGATATCCAAAGCTGTTTGATTATCTGAAAAGCACTTTGGTTGAAGCAAAGTGGCCCTTTCAGTGTTGTAGTATGTGCAACTTGAGAATGCCTGTTAAACCACATTACATCCCCAAGTTATCTCTTGATTGATAATTAGCATTGTTAATAAAGTAGCCTGCAGCCTATATTTCTCTCTGAAATCAATATTTCCCTCTGCAGCTACTTCTGACGCTGCACACTCACTGAAAACTAAATAATATGATAATAAAAACTGGTCGACTTGAAGAATCTGAGTGGACTGTGCCGTCTCCGTCTGATGATTAGAATCTTTGGCGTTCAGGGGGCAGCCCTGACGTTACGTTACATGTAATCATCACATTCAAATTCTCCATGACAGGCACAGAGGCTGTAGACAGCTGTTGTTCCCCTGTTATTTAACGTATATTAAATTAGAGAAAGGTTTGTCAGTGAAAACAGATATACCATAATTGTACTGTATTTAGAAAATATGAAACAATGTTGCAGGAGCATTTCAAGCTGAGATCCTGATATCCTCCGAGTTGAGAAGGACAAATGTATAGACAGGTCTAAGTGTGGAACAGCATGTCATCCACTCTGTAGTGAGAAATATCCACGCAGGTCAGGCCAGCCATTAGGAATTATTACTATTATAAAGGGGACAACATTTTCCACTAATTACAAGCATGAATACCAGCAGGTTGCAATATGATAGCCTTATAAAGGCAGCACAGTTAAGTCAACATGCTAACGCTGCTTAAAGATTTAGCTAGCTACAGTTTTATTTTCTAGTCTGCAGCTCCTCACCTTTGCCACGTTCAGCTTCGCCTGTCCTATCTGCTGCTTCTTCACACCTTTTCTTTTGGCCAATACCACTCTGCTTCTTTCATTTTCTTGTTCTCTCTGTACCCTGACTTTTCTATTTTGAGCCCCTGATTTGTGGTGGGGCATTTTCACTTAGCTAGTCAGGCTGCAGTTCGCTTTACATTAGCGTAAACTAGCGTACATTTTATAACCATTTTCAGAATAACAGCGGTGGGTGGTGTATCAGATGATAAGTTGAAATATGCTGTAATGATAACAATACTTTTATTTATCATATAAATAATAGGGTCATTGTACCATTTGACCTACTTTAACTTCATGCAACACTTTGTGACTGTTGTTATGGACACAGCAGTATATATAATGGGGCTGTTTATCTTAGCTGTTGGGACTTTGGTCCCATGCGTCCTGCTTGCTGTGGGATGATTTTATCCATGTTAGATTAATCCATTATTTCCACAGGCAATGTGATGTAGTGTAGCAGTGTTAATCCCCTTTACTTAATACAGTACTTGTCAAACATCTGCACATATTTGACCTACAACTCCTTCTCATTTCAGAAAAAGCTCTATGTGCCAGATCTATTTTATAATCAAGAGCTACCTTATGGACTGACTGGAATGACCTGTCTTTAGGGGTCAGTGTACAGGATCATCGGTGCCCTGATGTCTTTAGTGTCTTTGATTCTTTTTTCCCCCTCAGCCCCCGACTTTCCTACTTTGAAGTTTAAACGCATCTTCAGCTGCTACAGTAGCTCATGTTGTGTCTTAACTACTAAGAACATATAGATGAGTCAACAAATGATGATGGTTAGAAAGGTTATTACATTTGATGTATTACAGAAAATGCAGTAGCTCACAACATGTCCCGTCCATTGGTAGACACTTGTGCGTGAACAACACTTAGCATCTAATATCTGCTGTTCTCTCATGCAGGCCTGGTGACTGCTGCATGGCTTTGCGGCTGAAGGTCTAGTATGAGTCTTGTTCGGACTCTTTCACCTCTTCTACCTCTGATATTCAAACCTGTAGCTCCCCCATGATGATAAATAGCGCCTGGACATTGGATAAGCAGGGGTCACATGAAAAGTTGCCAAGTGAAAATCTTCAAATTCAAATTGTTCGAGCAGTAGTAGCACATATTACTTCTCAGCATATCAACATTGTGGTTGCCCTTCTAAAGCCCATGTCAGTCAGACCGTTATCCAGAAGGTGTCCAGCTGGGCGATTGGATTTCACTGTTTGCCTTCCTATTCTGCTGCTGTGGGCCTGTGAAAATGCTGATGGGCCTAGAACTTGATCTGTACTTGCTTCCTGAGGACAAAGGAATAAAATAACCGCCACAGGAAGGGAGGCTGGAAGGGAGGGGGAGGAGTAAAGATAGCAGAAAAGAGTCCACTCCAGGTAAGTCATTCAGGTTTTTGGAGGCTAGGGGTGTCAAACCGCTGGTGGCCGACACAACAAAGAGAGACCGAGGAGGAGAAGAAAAGAACAGAGGAGATGGACAGGGGGAGAGCAGTGGAGGGAGATTTGTCTGCTTTGCCTGTTGTTTACTCTAGTTGGCCTGAACTGTCAGACGCTGCAGACAGAGAAGACACAGCGTTTGTTTTTGTATGTGTGTGATGGACGGCATGTGTCTCCAGCTGGGACTGCTGTCTCCCAGTCATCCTGAGAGAAGGAGCGGGAGGAGGACGAGACTCAGCTGGATAGCCTGGGTAACCATAAATATTCACTCTGTCCATGTCTTTCTCTTTCCGTATACATACGCTTGTGACAACTCATTCAGTCATCTGCCTCTTCCTTTGTTTTCTTCAGCATCTTGAGAGGCACATACATCAGATCGCATGGGGCACAAACCCAACATGTTGTGTCAGTTAATCAGGCTAACATTCAGAATCTGTTAACTGTCTAGTTAAATTTCTCAAGTGTAATACAACACGGGATAAAACACAGTAGGTTAATATTTGCTCCTTTAAGATGACGTTATGCGTACGACATATTGGTGGTTTGCAGACGTTGATCTGTAGGATGTCAATGTAGCCTGTAATGTTTTGCTAATATAGATTCATTTATAGCAAGAGATGAAACATTAAAGGAATAGTTCAACATTTTCAAACTAGTTTAGCTGTCTTTCCTAGATCAGTATGTGTGTGTGTCAAATAGAAAACCGGAGTCAGGACCTGGTTAGCTTAGCTAAGCATAAAGACTGGAGGCAGGGGGAAACAGTTAGTCTGGCTCTATTCAAAGTGGGAAAAAATGCCTGCCAACATCTCTAAAACTCTGAACGTGTTTCATTTGTTTCATCCACACACAAACAGACGTAAAAACAACAATGTGTGGTTTGCGGGGGAGTTACATGCGTGACCTTTTCTGCTGGGTGCAGTGACTGTTTGCAGAGTCTTGTCATGAGTAAGGTTGCCAGGTGTTGCCTGTACAGAGACCTATGCCAAAACGTCTGCTCATCAAATCAGTTGAGTCTGGCAATAGGTGGAGATATTGTAGAGTACTGGGGATAGATTAACTGTTTTATCACCACCTTTAGAGATAACAACAACAGTAAATATTTTTTACACTTTTTGGTATTCTATTTTGTTTTCGACCAAGCAAAAAGATAACTCCAGTTCTGTCAGTCACCACCTATCTGATGGCTTTTGAGCTTTTAGGTTGCCTGATACTGTGGTGACGATTCAGATAATTCACTAAATAAATAATAAATAAAAATAATAAAAAACAATCTTATGCTGCTCCCTCATTCTCTATCTCATAATGTCATTAAACAGTCACAGATTTCGTTGGCGAAACATCAACATTTCTGACAGAATCAATCACTAGAATTTTTTTTCCATCATATGATTTCACGTCTTTGGTGAACAGGTAGGAATAGCAAAACACAAATTTAACTACCTGCTTAGTGAATTAGTCATCCATCAAGAACTCGTCCTTGAAAACTGTTGGAAATGGGCAGGCACTTAAAAAAATACTTGGCAGGTAATTGAATGAACCAGCTTACTATCACGTCTATCACAGGCTAACTGTGAATTTTCCATCGAGAGCATATCTGTATATGCTAGAGCATTTACATCAACCTCTGTAGGCCTGTGTTGTCAGTTCTAAGAGTCACACCTAAACCACTCCTTTAGCTGCTAGTAGTTCCTCATAGGACACTGATTGGTCCGAACCACTGTGATTTGGCAGTAAGCACATATTTTGAAGCCTGGCAAGATTTCACGAATCCAGCTGCCTCACAAGGTAATAGTTATGCTCCTTGATGGTCAATACTCAATGTATCTCAATCTCAATATATGCATCAGAACTACTTTATGGCTTTCTCCATTGAAGGGTATATAGCACTAAGCATATGACTACTGCTGACTGTTTGACATTAAATGAATTTGACAAACCACCCTGACCAGATCTATCTATCCTCTACACTATCCCATGACTCTGTTCAACCACTCGGAGTTAGATCACTCAGCCTCTCTGTCTTAAAAGGCACTGGGATGTATTTAAATATCTTACGCACACACACACTCACACAGAGGCTGGAGCCTTGGTGTATCTGACCACTAATCAGATGTGGATCCACTTTGTAAATTCATGTCTCTTTGAGACAAGTCATGGATGGAGGAAGGGCAGCTTCTATTGTGTATCACTTAAGATTCTTGTAACACTTATAGGATGCCCATGAATTTGCTGCTCCACTTTTTAAGCACCTGAGTATGTGGTGTTTCTCTGCATTCTGCAGTAGGATGGTAGATTATATAACGTGTGCTGCAGATAGATGTGAGATTCTAATCATTTAGGAGACACTGGCACTTTTCTCTCCAACTGTACTCAGCAAGGCAGATTAGCATCTCATTAAAATGAATTGGTCCCAACATCTGTCATTTCCTTTATCCCTTTATCTTGTTGTTTCCACTGCCTGTTTGTTTTTTTTGTTCTCAGCCAGTTGCATAAGCATTCAGAGCTCATAGAGTTTTGTGAGAAAATACTGCAGAATTTTGCAAGACTTTGACACACTGGCTATTTACACATTCCTGTACTGGATCCATTTCACTGCTTAGCTTCCTGTGCTTCTGCATGAATATTTAACTAAATGGGCAGTGTGTTTAAGATGGCACTATATTCCTAGTCTTCTAACTACATCTATGATTTTTAGTACAAAAATAATTATTAATACATATGTCACATTAATGCCAAAATGACTTTTGTCCAGTTATTACCAGAGTTACAGTGTGTATGTTGGTCAATTAATCAGCATGAAGTATCACTGACCACTGGACAAATTGTGAGGATTTTTTGTATGAAGATTCCCCCTGAGTATTCAATTCAATTCAATTCAATTTTATTTATATAGCGCCATATCATAACAAAGTTATCTCAGGGCACTCAATCACATGGAGCCGGTCGAGACCAACTTCCACACACACAAAGACCC
>JAVQJL010041916.1:0-12450 GCA_036024295.1 Nannoperca obscura
CCATCCGCACCACTAAACATTTAGCCCCGGCCCCCCATTCACAGAAAAATTATGCGCGTTAATGTTGTCTTACCCCCCCCCCCCCCCAGTGCCTCGTTGATGGAACGACGAGGAGGGAAACAGATTTGAGTGGCGGTGATGCCGGTGCTGTAATGCTACACCCCTTCGACTACAAAAGCCCTGGACTTTCACCATGCATTGCACGTAGTCACGTATCGACCACTTTGTCACCGTTACACGTTCTGTGGAATCTGCTGTATCAACACGCATCCTCTGCATGTTGCCACGACTTCCTCTCTGGGATTTGTGCCATCTGAAGAGTTCCTGAGCAGCTGTCGAGCTGCATTATCCGCACAGTTTCCACACCAACCAAAACTAATATGAAAACAGAGGTGGCTATATGCAGGGACGCTGCTCACGGTTCATATTGTAGTTATTTAATGAGGCAACATTTTCATTTGAAATGTGCTGCGTAGTTTGAATTTGTTTGAATTTGATGCTTTTCTTTCAGATTCTGGTCAGTTTTTGAACTTTAAAAGATAAGTCTTCAACTTGGGTCTTATTTTTATGTCACTTCTATCTATTATAATAACAACCAAAATAACTGCTGATATCTGGGAACACGGCACAGCAGGTTGTGAACAAGGCGACAGTTAGCCAGCTTTTCTAAACAACTTTATCTGGAAGAATAATGTCAATAATCACACATTTGAGAAACAAACTTGTAGGACAAAGTTGGGTATGAAGGTGTGATAGATGTTTACGTATGGACAATTTGACAAATAAGTTTGCTATTTACCTTTATTTTCTCTTACAAATGAGTCTGGCTAACTTGTTTAGACTTATTTTAGTGATGCCATCATGTTTCCAGATCTCAGGACAAAATGATTAAATAAGACCCAAGTTGTAACAAACTGGAAACATTATTTGAAAGAAACATTTTTTAAAAAGAGAGAAGCTTCAGTTAAGCAACTTAAGATACCTTGAGATACATTATTTTGTTCTGTAGCTCAAAACAAAAGTATGAAATGTCTTTTCTGTGGGAGGGTTCGTCACCACTGAGGCCACCGGGCCTAAAAACGTATGCACTCAGTTCATTCACTGGGCATCATTCTCCTCATCAGATGTGACACATGTAGGAGCAGAGCAGGATATGCTGGGAAGGGTTTGTTATGCAGGGCTGGGCCGCCACACAGGGCAGCCAGTGTCTCCCTCCTGCCAGGGTCGAGGTTTCCTCCAACCACCTGATTCACCGCCGCACATCTGCCCCGAATTAGCATGCTAACAGTTGTAGCCTCAACCCCTGGAGCCAGCCAACAAGGGGCCGAGGC
Organism: Nannoperca obscura; assembly: GCA_036024295.1. NCBI lineage: Eukaryota > Metazoa > Chordata > Actinopteri > Centrarchiformes > Percichthyidae > Nannoperca > Nannoperca obscura. The sequence continues at coordinate 1,332 of JAVQJL010041916.1, forward strand.
GATCAGATGCCCATGACACACGGACTAATGCAGCCAGACGGACGGCCCACAGGAACGCCTCACATGTTCCACAGAGGGAATGCAAAACATCCTGCGCTCAGCGGCACCTCAGAGTGCAGCGCACATCTGGGCTGCAGATGTGCCGTCAGCAGAAGAGAGGTGAGAGGCCGCTGTGTACGGTTCTGCACGCCTGCTCGGACGCCGGTGTGTATGAGGGACTGTTTGTATCCATATTTATGCAGCACACATTCGGTTTTGTATATGAAGGCCGTGCACACGTGTGTCTATGTGCATAATCCAATGGGCCGTAGCAGAAGCAGCAGTTTTCAGGGTGGAAGGAGACGAGGTCAGAGGCCCAGCTTCACAGCCTCAGACACAATCGGCCATTGAGAGCTGGATTCTGTTTAGACAGGCGAGGAGGCTCGACATCTATGAAGGAAGAGGAGTTCTTTCAGGTCAGTGGAAGACAAACACACAGATGGACGCAGATGTTCTGACCACCGCATGAACTCTCTGTACAAACAGAACCAGGGGGGAGAGAGAAAAGGGACAGAAGAAACAGAAACATGTAAATAAATATGAATGCCTAATAAAAGGCAGGCCTGTGCAGATGCCTTCATATCATAACAGCAAGTCTTGAAATATGCGGCTGTTATATTATTACATCAACAGGATATAACAACTCGTGACTCATCTCATGACCCAAGATGGCTTTCGGTAGCATCACTTTAAGAGTTGTTGGTTGAACCCATCAGTATGGAAGAGAAGGGGTTTATGAGGTTAATAATCATGTCTTCTTTTTTGTGCTCCTTATATCAACATTTCTGAATGACAGATTTTTCCAATTATACTACCTTTGTGTCACAGAGTAACATTTCTTGCAGAGGGAAAGAAATGAGAAGACGGACACCACTCTAATGTCTGTTCAGTAAATACGAAGTTACAGCCAGCAGCGGGTTAGCTCCATATTTTGCATACAAATATGGAAGTGGTATCAATTTTACTTTACTAGTACAATTTGTCTGTGACTGATGATCTTGATGTATTGGATTATTTCATAGCATACAGTATGTGACCACTGCAGCTGCTTTATCTTGTTTCGTTTCCCTTATTGGTGCTAAAAATGTACATTTATCAATTTACTTCCCTATCTACATGGCTTTCTACAAACCAAGGTTTTTTAATTTTCTAAACGTTGTTTCAAGCTGCTTTACAACTGGGTCATCCAGTCAACAACACACAGCAATAATATGTGACAAGTAGTCCTGCACCAAAATCAAGGTCAACATAGACGTGCAAAGCAAGAAAACTATGTAAAGAGAAGACGTTTGAAGAGGTAAGGCTTACTGCTCAAATCAGTGAGTGAGAAATCATGCAAGGCCTTAAACAGCCTTTCTTCTGTGAAATGTTAACGTGAGCAGTGGTGCAGTACTGCTTCTGTGCACTAGGTGCCACTTGTGCACTGTCTCTGCGCTGCTTGAGGACAGTTTCTCTCACCCTCTCTAGATGAGTGTAAAACCTTGTGCTCTGAGATAAATCAAAGTGAGAGTGCGACTAATGGCCTACACTAACACACACATGATAGAGGCAAACACCAAACTGATTTATCTCTCAAAGACTTTCAGAAAAGTGTCAGATTGTGTCTCATTTTCTCTCATGTCTCTAATTTTTCCACAAACAGGCATAAAGTAAAGACCACATACACAGCACAAACCACACACACTGTACATAAAACGCCCAATACACACCTCTGCACACACCCACACATAAATGTGTATACTCAGTATCACATGTGTTATGTACTTTCCTATGCATTTACAGTATCATATTTCTGAATGAACACGCCCGAGGCTTATTTCCTGGCACGAGTGAAACAGCTGTAGGTCTCCTGAATGACTGGAAACAGCTTAACCAAGACAGAATGTGGCTCGGTAGGTGAACTTTCCAGGTGTTGCTGTTGTTGTTGTTGTTCTCGTCGAATGACATTATGCTACTGTTTCCCTTCCTCTCCTCAGCATGTTTGTTTCCACAGAGGGACACCCAGGGCAGCGTTTAAGGAGTCCTGAGGGACACAGAGATGAGAGCAAGGTAAACACATTGAGGGAAGGCTGTAAAGAGTCAAGAGGCAAGAAGCTGCCGTCACAAAGTGAGTCAACTTACTCCTGAGAAAGTTCCACAAACAGATGCAGGAATAGTTAATAGCCCGAAATCAGTAAAATGAATTTTAAACTTTTTTTTCTTTAACAATCTAATCAATGGGAAACATGCAAATTAATTTTCTTGCTGAACGTTTGATGAGCAGATCAACACCACTCTCATATCTGTCTGTTAAATATTTAGCTACAGCCAGCAGCTGGTTAGCTTAGCTTAGCATAAAACTTAGAATCAGGGGGAAACTGTCTCAACAATACAAATTAAAGAAATAAAATATAATGTGTTTATTTGTGATCTTTAGACGTGCTAAATGGCTGATTTTGTTACCTTTGCTCCCCTTTTTTTAGACCTGTGCTAAGCTAAGCTAAGCTAACCAGCTGCTGGCTGCAGCTTCATATTTAAACCTGCAATAACTGATTTTATGGGCACTCTAGGGCACTTTGAGTTGACATGGTTAACTTATAGCAAACAATTGCTTATTTAAACATCCAAAAAAAAAAAAAAACATATATGGTTGGTTTATCAGAGCTTGTTTGTTGAAAACATCTACCAAAACCAACACTATAGTAAAGTTGAGAGCAAACCAAAATAGTAAAGTTTTGAAATAATGAGCTATTAGAAGCTATAAAGCTCAGCTGAGATGAGTCAGATGATATTATATTCAAAATGGTATTTCGAGCCATTGTTATTGTAAAAACATTGATTACAGCTGCTTAAACAGAGATTTTGGAGTGGGATTGATCTTCTCATCATATCTCGGCAAGAAAGCAAATAAGCGCCCCTTCCTAAAACGTTCCTGTTATTCCTTTAAGCAATCCAATAAGCTGCCCTGATTGAAACGTAAGGACAAAAACAACAAAGTAAGTAATGTTTATCTGGTAGTCAAACACTGTTCTGCTTTGGAGGTATAATGGGTAAAGCGAGGTGGAGAGGGACAGCATGACTCAGGGCAGGGAGGGAAAATAAATACTGTGATGAAGACACTTAGACAGGCCCTTCATAGCTCATTTCATTTACTGACATGAACCACATCACTCTAACTGATTAAGGAGCCCCTGCAGTGTGTGTCACGCGTGTTCCTCTCCGTTAGCGTGTTTATGTGTGCGCGTGTTATGAGTGCTCATTTGAAGAAAGCAATAGGACGTGTTATCTCCCAGTGTGTGGTAAACACCTCTGTGGGCAAGTTTAATCTCCCCTCTCTCTCTTTTCTTTTCTCCTCTCCTCCCCGCCGAATGAAAGAGTGAGTGGGCTCAGGTTGTAATTACAGTAATGAATGATTTTGCTCTACCTTTCCGCCCATGTAACATGTTTTCTGACCCCCCCACCCCCCCCCCCCCCCCCCCCCGCCGCCGCCACCCTCCTCGCTCCCCCCCTTCCCCCCTTTCTTAAGCCCCTTCCACCCCTCCCTGTTCCACGGGATGTGGGTTGGCTGCTCAGGCCTCTTTGTTTTTGGTAAGGAGATCCCCTGTTTATGTGGAGGTGGGTGTCCCTGGGTGTTCTTCTTTAACCACATTTTCTTTGATCTGCTCCTCCTACTCTCGCCTCCAGTGTGTTGGTGTGTGTGCATGAGAGTGTGTGCACGTAGGTCTGATAAGAGCATCAGCCTTAAAAAAAAAAAGAAATTCTACACTGTCTCCGTGTGTGCACAAAACATGTGGTTTTTAGTGTGCGCTCACGTTTGTGCCCTGTAACGAGCAGTGCAGTATGTGAGTGGTTTTGGCAGTTTTGTGAGTCTGCAGGAGTGTAATAATGTGGTGCTGGACGACTTTATAATTGAAATGTCATTTGAAAAATCCACTTCCATCTACCCCTAATGTCTTTACACACATGATCAATCGCATTGGATCCATACACATATGGCAAAATTCATGTTTCATATGGTTATTATTACATGACTTCATGTTTTAACCCTTCAACATCCATTCCCCCCTTTCTTGTTTTCCCTTAAGGTGCTTTAAACAAATATGAAGGGTTTTTAATGGTCGTATTAGGGCTTAAAGAGACTAAACTCAAAGTTTGGTCAAGTTTTACTGCGCTTACAAGCATAATTTGTGGCTTTTTGACTGTATGCTAGCTGCCCAGCACCAAACGGCGGAGCGACAAAGTTAGCGACTAGCTGGTGAGCATTTAGCAAGATAGCCGGATATTTCCCTCAGGAGCAAAGCAGGAGAGTGAATATTTGTTGCTTCAAAACTACGGGATGCATAAATATGCAACAGATTCATCAACTTCATATGGTGATAACATGGCAATGTTGTGTTTACCGCTTGTTGTGTGGCCAATAGATCAGTTATGGCTGGTTGTTATTCCACCTGTACTGAGTGAAATAATGAAACTGATGAATATTATAGATATATTGTGTATCATTTAATACACATTTCTTCAAAGTTCAACCTGACATATTTGGTATCTTTGGAAACTGTTGGGTCTCCATTAGAGTTTAAAATAAAGTTCTGTAGGTTTGAACCACGTTTGCCTGCACAGCTTGTTACAGTTTGGTACGATTTGACCCGTCAGCAGGCAGCTGCTTGTTAAGGGGTCAAAACATTTCCTCTTCAGCGCTTCTGTTTTTGATTTCACACCATATTCTAAAACTCACAACGTTACAAATCATCAGTACTGATTATTTAGTATCTGATTCAGCAAATAAAACTTTGCAGTTAGCAATGCATTTACTTTGCATTTGGGGAAGTGAAACTACACATTTAGCAAGTTTGTTCAAAGAATGCAATCCTCTACAGTTCCTCTACAGAGACAACTACTTGATTCTTTGATAGAGGAAGGAAGACAGAAGTTGCACAGTTGGAGATAGAAAAGGAAACTGCAAAAAACAAATGATGTATTGGGTGAGGTAAGATTAGCATTGTGCAGGGACATCTGTTGCAACTAAGTAGATAATTCATGCCTTTAGTTTCCCCACATCCCCTTTACTTAATTGTAAAATCTAAAACATGAGCAAAATGCTTTACATATATTCTCTTGTCTGCCCTTTCGCCCTCACACCTCTCACTCTGGGTCACAGCTGGGCCGCTCCTACAGGCGTGTTAAGCGTTACCTGTCAGACGAAGCGATCAGCCACATTTTCGGAGCTCTGCTGGGATCAGGAGCTGAGAGCCTTCCTGCCTCTCCGGCCCTCCTGAACTCACCCCCGGCAGAAAGAGCAGAGGAGTGGGAGGGAAAAAAATGATTTGAAAACCCGGAGTCGCTGACCCCTGGTTCCACAAGCAGTTCACAGAGAGTTGAGAGGACAGCTAGTTAATTCCTCTCTTCCTCAGCGGGCTTCAGTGTGAGCATACAGTATTATCCTCTACAATTACAGTGCATGAGGTACAACTGGACTAAAAGCAGACAGTTTTGGATCCAAAATGGACAGCAGTCGTTGTTCCAAGCCATTGTTATTAAAGACAATGAAAGAATGCAGCATTTAATGCATTTCATGAGTTATATATGAGGTGTTTTAGTATTTGAATGAACTTATTGGGTGTGGAAAACCTCAATCTGGTAGATGAGACGTACTTCTGTGTTATCTGGAAGGGTTTTTACGTGTTGCAGACAATGTGGAAGTACATTGGGTTGCGTTCCCAGATACAGGTTCTTCAAAAACACAGACTGTAGGAGGGGGGGTCAAAATGTTCTGTGGCAAACAATGTGATTCATTTTTAAAAGAAATTATAGTGTAATTTCCTTGAAGAGTGTCTTTTTTGCTGTTTAGATATTTTTAGGCGGTGTGGTTGCCTCTCTTGGCCTGCGTCTCACACTAAAGTGGCTATCGCAACACATGTTTTCCTGGTTGTTGTTTTCTCAGCTCTTCTCAGAATCCATCCTATTGCGCTGAATTACATTATCTGGCTGTATACAACTATACTGGGCAGTAAACCCATGGATGTATTCTGAGAACTGGATACTAGACTCCAAGATGGCACCCGTTCGTTTCAAAAAAAGTTGCTCAAAGTTTTCTCTTTTCCTGATTTATGTCCGCAGATTGTGTACTCCACTAAACACGGCCGTCTGTGTCCTTGGCTCCGCCCCTCAGGCCTTCAGTCTTTCATTAAGATTCATAAATATTTTCTACGCTCTGGGAAAGAATTGTAAATACTTATAAAATTCATAATACAAATCTTGTTTGAAGTCGGAACTGTAAACAGATTTACAGACGGCTGTTTTAATGGTGGTCTATGAGAAAAATATCTTTTGGGCTCCAGGGGATTTTTTTTGGGTTGCAGGACTGTGGTTTGCCATCGAGGCAAATTGGCAGCACGGTTGACTTGATCTCTTACAGGACAACTCCAGTGATTTATTACTGCACTTCCACAAAGTTGGGGAATTAACAAGAGATAGATCAAAAAAGGTAATGGTTAAAATCGAAGCATCAGAGGCCGAGATATCCTGCCTTTTAGTTACTTGTATGGGTCAAGCTCCAAAAACACTGGATCCTACATTTGTAATATGTCGTTTTAAGTTTGTAACTCTGGCTTTCTGTTTAAAAATGTTCTGTTAAAGGTTTCAAGCCCAATCCGATCAGATCTTCTTAAATCTCCCTCCAGAACAATAAAAGATATTAGACAAATGTGTTCACAGGCGGTGTACACTGACCTTCATGTGTAAAATTGATGCCCAGGCTAATAAACTGTTTTCAAATTTTCTAAAAAATCAGTTGTTGGTGAACCTGTAGCCTATGTGGAAGAGTTGGGACAATGATGGTGATACAGAGAGCAATGAAATGGTTAATGATGACTCATAAAATAAAGCCTGTCTTGTGGTTGCATTGCTTTCTGGTCTAACGGACGTAGTGTCAGTGGAAAAATTGGTATTCCTTCACACGGTGATGGATTTCTGTCAGACAATTACTTCTTACATTTTTAGATACATAGAGAAGCGTCTGTTATTAAACCTATACGTTACATACAGTTTCTAGGCCCGGCGTCAGTGTTCGCTTGGCCAAATATCAAGAGAATGGAAATAAAGCCACTTTCAGACAACAACATGCAAAAGTTCATCACAGATTTCCTTTGTTTTTGCTGTAATTTTAAGCCTGAGTTGGGTATGACACCCAGCTAGAAACACCTGTGTTTGTGTACATGTCTATGCACGTCAGTGTTTTTGTGTCTCTACATGTGTGAGTACAGCACATTATGTTGCTGCTTACATAAAACAGGTCTTGTTAAAAGTGACATAATGTTTGCGGCATGCCACCACAGAGGATGCAGGGCGCGAGCTGTGAGAGCCGGGATCCATCGGCTCACACCAACCCTGTCAATAAGAACAACTCAAAATGAAACACCCCGGCAAGTGGAGGGACTGCTTCTAATTAGGATAGCAAGCTGGCGAGCAGGAATGCTCCACCAGGGGCTAGAAAGTAGACCACATGTGAAACCCTCTTCCCTCTCCCGCTCTGTGTCACCGCCATAACCTGCGAAAAAGCCTCCATCGTGTCCCCTCAGCCCACTTATCCCATCCTCAGCTCCACCGAGCTGAGCCTCGCAGCAGCCCGGGGAGAGGCATGTAAATCTGGCCCCCTTGGAGCGAGCAACAGGCTCCGGAGAAAATAAATCTGCTGAGGTTCACGGTGAGTTCAGCCAAGCCACAGCTCGAGGCTTTCTCTCTCTCTCTCTCTCTCTCCCTGAAACTGCTGCTGTCTCTGTCAATGCATCCTTCTCTCCATCTCCGTCTCTCTCCGCCTCATTCCCTTCATCGCTCCTCTCCTCTTTTTTTTACCCCCCCCCCCCCCCCTCCAATACTCGCCACATATTTGGTAATGTAACAGACAGACAAGGCTACGGTGATGTCATTGTTCTGATAACGACCTCTGGGAGGAAGAGGGACGGTCCCCTCGCATGTGTTGTGTCTGGCTTGGTTTTGGTCGAGTGTCTGATTCAATCTAGTTTGGTCTAGTTTGGATGTAGTTTGATGTCCCTCTACAGTCCCCGATCTCCCAAACTTCGTATTGAAGTCCAGGAGGTTTTCTATATTGGGAACCACATGACAATAGTAATTCATGTTTTGGTGAGTCACACTGAAAAGGACAAGATAATACAGTTTGTGTTTGGTGGGTTTGGAGGACTGCTTTGACATTTAAGAAAATAGGACTTGTATGTGATGTTGTTTCCACAGCAGCTGTTTTGAACTCATGTATGTAATAGTCAGGATTGGAAAGTAGCATTGGAACAGCTGCTTAAAGCTCTTTGTGACGGCCTTTCATAGTAAAATAAAAAGTGTTTTATTTAACTCCTACAGAATGGAACAAAGTCTTCAGCCTAAAAGAGTTAGACACTTTGGAAAATACTTTTATTTGTCTTGATTGCTACCACTCTCACATCTGTCCACTGAATATGAAGCTACAGATTAGCTTAGCATAAAGACTGGTGACATGGCCTGGCTCTGTCCGACGGGAACAAAATCCACCCAAACTGTCAAACAAGTCCTTGTACTTAATCTGAACTCAGAACCTGCAGATTTTCCTATTTTGAACTATTGTGTGCTGTTGTACGCTGGTATGAAAATGTCAGAAGGTGGTGTATCTTTTTGTTTATAACGACAAACAGATTCTACTTTTTTTTCGTCTTTCCAAAGTGTCTTTATTTTGCCGCCTTAATATGAAGCAAAGTCTCCTTGACACCTTGTCTGAGGTGTGAGCAGTTCTAACTGACTAACTAAAGTGATTTTTTTTAAATGTTGTTTCTAAAACATTTCTGAATTGGGAATCTGTACAATGGCTTATTCTTAGCGTTTGCATGATGTTCATCCTGGTAAAAGAAACAGAAGTCCACCTGTTCTCGACAGCTTTCCACCGACGGAGGTGACACAGCAGCAGTTCAGGTAATAGATATTTACCCTCACATCAGTTTGTTGAAGAATTATTTACTTTTGTTCATTCTGCAAAATGTGCGCTTGAATAGGCAGCATGACCATCAACAAGCTGCAGGCAAAATGACCGTCTAATGTAAGGCAGCATTTCCACAATTAGCCATCACAAATTGTAGTCTTGTGTGAAATAAAGTACAAGACTTTCAGTTTGTGTCTCCTAAGGGAGTACTTTCTTTAGCTTTATAAGTTACATGATTTTTTTTTTACCCACCACTTTGTATAATGAGTTAGTGAGGTTTAAGTGTGCTGGCTGTCTGCTGATGGACATTTGGCTGTTGCAGCGTACTCATTACAGGGCTTACACAAGGCTGAAGCATGCTGTCACCGCCATCAATCTCCAGTAATGTAAGCAATGCATCATCTAAAAATGTATCAAGGCAAAAACAAGCAAATTACAAATGAAAATGTGAACAACTCATTTAATGAACTAAATATCTTTTCACCACAGAGGGGTGGGATCTTGGAGTGGGTAAGTGTTGTTTACTGCAGAGCGCGTCTCACTGGTGGATCGTGTCAGGCAGCTCTGCGTTGACGCTGCTAATCCCTGATCTTCTGATGTAGCCGTTTATCAAAAATGGACAGATAGTTTTGAAAAGAAAAGAGGAAGAGGAGGAGGAGGAGGTCTGGTCACTGAGTACTTCCAGACCTCTAATGAAGACGGATGTGAGGACGCAGTGTCCACTCTAACCCTGTAAACTTTGACCTGTGACACAGCATAGCACAGAGGAAGGAGCTCCAAACGAACAGAAAAAAGAAGAGCTCTGGCAGGAGAAGACTGGGTAAATACATGACATGCTTCCAACACATTTACAGTTTCACTATCCCTCTGAAAGAAACGTTTTCACGCCATAAACCAGCTCAAATTGTGGAAAATGTCAGCTTCCAGTAAACAAGCAAGAAAACAAAGGCCTCATTGTAGCTCCCAGGCCCGTTTCACATCAGATATATGAAGAGAGTTTGTAACCACGCATGTGCACAGTGTGTCCACACTACTCTGATATACAATACCGCTCATTATTTCAAATCACTGCTCCTCTGTTTATGCTTCCACGACAAATTGTGTGAGTAATTGTAGGTAACCTCTCTTCGTCTGTCATTAACTGGCCCCGTCTCTTTATCTTTGGGTCTTGGACAAACCCCAATCCTCTGATATTAGCGATGTCTCCCTGACAAGTGTTAAGGGTGTCTCGGAGTAATGTGCAGCTCATTCAGCGGGGCCCCGTTCTTAATCCGTGACCTAGAAGAGGGAGGATTCTCAGTTTACACAGCGAGTGGTGGGAGTGTTCGATTACACTAAGACTGTAATTATAAGGCCCCAAGACTGATAAACAGAGGCAAACGCTAACACACATCAATGAATGAAAGTTCACCCTCATGCACACACATCCTTGCGTGTCCTCAGGTACACATGCAGTGTATCAAAAGCCAGATCCCCCAAGACCATGTAGCTCTTCTCTTTTGCGGCGTTTTCAAACCTGCGTATTTTAGTCAGATTGGTCCCATTCGAAGTATTTTGCTGTCTTGATATTTGGGCAGATCAGGACTGTCTCCCTGTGCTTACTTTCTCCCACTCTAACCAACGAGCGTAGTGGACGTTAACGGTAGTTTGAGGAACATTAAAGCCACGTATTGCGGTTATTGATGTCAAAGATGTTAAACTCCAGATCGTCAGGTCAGCTATCCCCCACATCTCACATGTCCCTACGGTCCATGCCTAAATCTACATCTATGGTAGGGATGCATGAACTCCCCGAAACTCCCCGCGTAACCTCAATGACTACAAAAGGAAAATGGCCCACACATAAGCTTTGAAAGAAGGGTCTCAAAACAAAAACCCAAAGCAAAAAAGGAGTCTACGATGTCCATTAGTGAAAATCAAAGAGAGCGCTGTCAGAGACAACGCTGACCTGAGCGCTGCAGCATCACCAAAGACACGGGGGGTTGGAACTGACATAACAAACACAGCCAAACGGGCTTGATCCAATTCTCCTCAAAAAAACACAAATTTCATGTTGCATCTTTAAACGTGAATGCCCAACTGTGTTTGCTCTGTGTGCCCTCTGGCCTCCCCGGGGGGGGGGGGGGGGGGGGGGGGGGGGGG
>JAVQJL010041934.1:0-25242 GCA_036024295.1 Nannoperca obscura
TAATAAGTTACATTACTTTAATGAAGTAATCAAAATAGTTACATTGCTTATTACTTTTTAAACAGGGTAACTAGTAATCTGTAACCTATTACATTTCAAAAGTAACCTTCCCAACACTGGTAAAGGGTGAAATATTTTATATAAAATGTGTGTATGCTTAGTGCAAAAAATAGTTGGGCATACAATTAAGTTACAGTAATGTTAGCCTACTTGCCAAGCAATGACAAATTCTAATACGTATACGTATGATACGTTTCAGATATGTCATTGCAGGGAAACTGAGGTGTAATTAATTGATAATGACAAACATCTGCTGGTATGGTGCATGATAGCTCACTGGCATGGGTAAAAATAAACTTAAGCACAATTCCACCTGGACATTCCTTGCCATCATAAATCAATTTGTATATATGATTATAATATTATGTATAATATTTTATATATATTATTATATATATATATATATATATATATATATATATATATATATATATATATATATATATTATATATTATATATAATATAATATTTGCCTGTTTAAATCTCTTCTCACCACTGTATGGGCGTGTGCACCTCACTTTCCTGTTAGTTATGTCCTACCTGTTAGAGCTACACAACTTCCATCATTTTCTTTTATGTTAAAAGTTTAGTTTTAGTTTAGAAGATTTGGATTTACCCCGCGCGAAACTGGTTCAAATTCTACCTCACTATACAGCAAAGTGAATATTTGTTCGTACGACGCAATGCATGGATGAGTTATAAAGGAAGCGAGCCATTGTTAATGTAATTAGTTAAACCCAGGATGGCCAAATATCTCATCTGTCATTAAAAAAAAATCCCAATAATCAGATGGACAGTGATTAAATGATTTCTTCCATGTCAAAGAACAGCATCAAAGTAAAGCAGGTTTATTCAATTCTCATGAGAAGGTCAAGTTGCCCATTTATAAACGCTATCAGCTGATCCCAGAAGTGCAATCCAATTAACAATAGAGGACCTGTGTCTGTGGCTACCAGATGTTGAGTGATTATATTAGGCTTTGTTCCGTTAGCAGGCAAATCAGATCTTTAAGACGGACTGTCTGCATTATTTGATGATCAAATCGGATTTGTGTATCCAGACATCACCAACCTATCTGCATGAGTTGCTGTGGCAACGACGTAGGTGTCAGTGAATACGTACGCTGGTTATGCTGCTTTCCAACATGGAAGCATGAGAAATGGAGATCCATCATCTCACCCTCCAATCGATCACACTGTCAAGTCGCAGTGCAGAACTCCAGCGTGGCACCAGACAAACTCAGCGACAGAAGAGGCTGCATACAGCCAATGAGTGACAGAAACAACACTTACAAATCCAATTTGAGTGGCCAGACAATCCGGACTGAGATCTGTAGAAATCTTGTAGAATCCTCTAAAAATGTGGCTTGGGTCCCATTTGCAAAACCAGCATTTCATATTATTTCTAAAAGCAAGCAAGTAAAACTATCGACAGGACACCTCAAACTGCAAACAAGGTCAATTAATATTCTTTGTGTTATGAATTTTTACACCATGAAAATTAAATATTTGTGTGTTTTCCCAGAGCCTACAAAGAAAACAATTTTCCTATGTGACATCACCTCAATGTAAAGTTTAAGGCCGTAGTTCCCAATATTTTACTTTATTACCCCTTAAAATGGAGCCTCATTACATGTAGCACACGTCAATGAGCTGTGAGTAGTCATACCAAGAGTAATTCTTCCTTCTCAGGCTGCTTAATTTTAATTATTTTTAGAAGCCTGGTGAGCAACAAGGATCAAGTTCTACAAATAAAGATGAGGGGAAAGCCATTATTAAAGTCATACATTTTACACAGCAGAAGTATGCTTTTCATTGTCTTTTGGCATTACCTTGTGACCCCTTTATGGGGTCCAGACAGCCAGGCTGAAAACCAGGAGTCTATGGGACAAGCAGGCAGGGCCAAGGACAGAGACAGAAATGTGCAGGTGCTGTGGGTCCACAACAGAGAAGCAAAGAAAACAAGCAGCTTGCACTGGAATAAGTAGGCGCCATCTTGAAAACTCATATACAGTTTTTATAATAATTAATGCCTGTTGTGATTAAGTGTGCATAAATACCTTTTTGTCTCAAATTTCCACATTCAAAAGTATGCCATCCTGAACAATAGTAAAATATCAGGTACTGAAAAAGCTTCGGAGAGTTCAGGTTTGCAGGAGCTTCACTGTGACGATGGGGCGAAATGCTCGTCAACCTCTGTGGGATCACAAATCCACCGTGCTAAATTTAGTTTGCTGATATGAGCACGCCTCACAACTCCTGATGCAACGGCGTGCATGGGCTTACCTTAGCTCGACGGGCTCATTAGCACGCTGCTGGGTGCACACAGCCTATGATCTCTCCCTGTGTAATGACACAGAGGCAGCTGAGCTGGATAAGAGGCTTCAGCTGATCAATGGGAATGTCTGACGTGAAATATTTAATACTCCCCTCTCCCCCTGCTCATCACCAGGACTTTATGGCTCAGTATGCAAGGTGTTTCACATCTTCAGTACATATGAAAAACTCAGGGTTCCTGAAGATGTTGGAATTTGTCCACTCTTTCTACTCAATAAGCTCTAAATCGTTTACCATTTGGTCGGCCAATGACCTCATTGGCTGATTGGTAGAGGCTTTTAAAAGTGTTTTTTGGCAGCTGTACAGTGAGAGGAGCTCAGTAGGTTCACATTTGAATTACAGAGTCAGGTAATCATCTGCCAGCCATCTTCATTAAACACACATTTCCCTGATCATAATGATCTCATTCTGTCTCTGTCTATTTATTTCTCATTTGTGTTTATAGTCCCAGTGACACCTTGGTCAGCTCCTGGCAGCATCTTTCCAGCATGAAACCACACCTCTGCATACAAACCTACAGCTATAGGATGTCAAATTAATTTGTGTTTGTATAGTTGATCCACACTCCTTAAAAAAAAAACAATGTGTCAAATGTATTAGTAGTAGTATAAGTATTTTCAGGCATACATGAAAGTGAAAACAGAGAAAAGAAAAGTTTTTCCAAGGTAAAACCATTACTATGGCTTGCAATGGCAATGGCTTCTGTGTGTTCATGTAGGAGACAAATACAAAAAGAGGACAGTTCCCAGGCCAGTATCCATTCAAAAACGTTTCACCTTCTCTCTTGGAATACAAAGTCAGTGCATTTGTTACACTTGACAGTATGGTCAGTGGAGGTTCTGGCTCATTTAAACCTCAGGGGCCAAACTGGGGCCAGCTGTTCTTTTAAAGGGGACGATTAAATTGACCCTGAATCAACGATTAAGCAGGTGTGTGGTGCAGGAAAACATGGTGGGAAAACAAAGTCAAACAGGCCATGTAAAAAAATATAAGATATACAATAGGACATTGTGCTGTTCTACCAACAAAGCAAAAAAAAAGCCTAATTTGTGGTAGTATTGCACCGTGGTATAAAACAACAGACCACCAAGCGACCACAGGGACTGTGCTGTTATCTACCCTTTACACTAGAGCAAAGCTGTTCCTCTCACACAGGGCAGTATGGAAAAATAAGACATTCATTCGCAGAGTTTTGATAGTCACATCAAAAACTACCAATGCATGTATCAAATACATGACTTACATGCCCTCTTCTATTTACTGTAGGCTGGCTTGGCATGCAAAAATGGTAGTATTCAATGTACTTGTTCAAGCTAATTACAGCACAGACTAAAAAGAAGGGCAAGAATGAAAATCATCAACTTTACCAGACCTTCCACAACACCTACAAACATTCACAAATCACTCACAGGAGATTTAACAACCAATATATGCAGAATTGGGGGGATTACAAAGTGATTTAAAGAACCAGAAGGCTCCTAATTGGGTATGTTGACAGCAGTAATAACAGAACAGCTCTGACAAGGAAACATTATCCCCCAATACAAAATTAGCAGTAACAGCAGGAGTACAGTACAGTACACACACAGAAATGGCTGGACATTTAAGCATCAGAAGAAAAAACCCCCACCAGCAAGCAGAGAGACAGACAAACAGAAAGTATCTGACTCACTCTTTTCCTTCATGAAGGCGAAGTGAAGTGGTCAATATCCATATCATATACTGTAATTCCCTCTGCACTCGCTGCTTGTGGTTATTTTGTGAAGTTGTTGAAGGGAGCATCTCCTCCCTCCTCGGCTGCTTGCAAGCAGCATAACAAGCTAATTCTGTCGGTTGTTTAGGTTCACTTCTTACAAATCTGTTGTGAGGCCAAAGTTGGACTGGTTTCACATTTACTTGACAGTTTGCTGTTTGAGTATTGTACACAATGAGTTTCAGTGACCGCTGATACTGCAGTTTAATATTTAGCATACTTTTTTGAAAATATCAAATAGTGTCAATTACACCTGGCTTCACTTTCGTAGACCCAACTGTTACAACCCAGAGGGGCGCTGTTTCACTAATACTAAGAAACCCAATTAAAAACCTAGAAAGAGAAATGTGGTTCTTGAAAATGATATAGCAACAGGCAGAACAGGGAGGAAGGCCAATGTCCACATTGTCATAAAAGAGAGGTAGAGACAGAATCTCACTTCTTATTATACTGTAAGAAATATAAAGACTTGAGAGAGGTTTTCCATGAAATAATAAATAATATGTATCCTGAGTTTATCCTTCTCCCTGAAACTGAAACTGCCCTACCTATGCCCCCCAAAGAACAGATGTAGAACATGATCTTGAAGTGTTTAAAAAAAAAGTTTTAATGCCTACTAATGTGGGTGACACATTTAAAATGTAAAACACACGTTAGTTTAAGAGCATGTTTGCTTTAAGCATCACACTTGATAGTAGTTGCAGCCTGCTGTCGCATGTGCCCTTGACAGCTCCATCAGCACTGCTCCGTAGCTGACCTCTGACCCCGTGTGGGCTGAAAAAAAAGCTGTCCTTTTTCTTTTGGAGACCAATACTGCATAGAATTTTGTATGTGTAGTGCAATTCTCACGTATTACCCAATGTAATTTGGAGCTGCCCTTTGACTTTTTTTTACAAGTCATCCAGGAACATTGAAATCTTACAAACCTTCAGAAACCAGTAAACACATATTATGAAACATCTTTAATGTAGCTGAAGAGAACATTTGCATAGCAGTGCCTCCCTCCATCCCTCTTCCTGCAGCTAAATAAAGGATGAAAACTCAAAACTATGGAGGAGTACACATCAGTATCCCACATACTTACAGGAGTGAAGTGGTGTACAGGATTGCTGAAGGGCTGGTTTCCTGTGCAGCCAATGTGTGGACTCACTTCCTGTTGCAACTGGAGTGTCTTTACAGTACAATCCTCATCTCATTTCTGCTGTTTTGTTTTTTTAGTTTTATTTATTTTTGTTGTCTCCCAGAGCTGACACAGGTATTTACAGCCCTTATGTGTCCCGGCACTTAGCGCACACCACTACACCCTGCCCTTCTGGTTGTCAATAAGGGGCTCCATGTCAGAGTGTGAGTAATTTAGATCGTTCCTGTGTCTTTTTGAGTACACACCTGGAACAAAGCCTGTAAACGGAGCCCCCACTCTACCGGCTGACTCACACTGCCCTCATCAACTACGCCAGTCCCATTACATGGCATTTATCAGGATTCAAATGCCACACTGCAGTATGATAGCTTCAGTAGCCAGCATCTTGATTACATTTATACAGTGTGTATATACTACATACATACATACATATTCACACAGAGAGGCTTATTATCATCAGTCTAATGTCAGGTGCATCACTTTGTTAATATATAAGTGTCTCCATTCAGAAAAGGACCTTTACCCAGTCAGTTTCATTTTAATAATCCCTGTACTTTCTCTGAGTTATTCAGTGTCCAGTGTCATGACAATTTCTATTTACTTTTTGTGACTTTTTGAGTTATGGGAGTTCAGAATAATAAAGCTAAGGATGGTGGGTTTGCCATTTATTCATCCAAAATGAATCAAACTACTAATAAGGTTGACATGATATTTCCTGTGAATGTTCACGGCTCCTAGTGGATTAATCTTAAACTGTGTCCCGATTCGATACCAGATAAAAACTGTATGCACTATATACTAATAGATATATTCTTATCTTTACAGTATATGTTTTTCTAAGTTTCTAAAGTAAGAAACTTACTTTACCATTTTATACTGACAGGAAACGCTGCAATACATGTGCCGTTTGGAATGCTGCTGCCAGTTAACACAAAATGTCTTTTTAAAAATGAAATATTAAAGATACATATGTTTAATTTTTCAAGACCTGTCTATAGGTGGCTCTGATTAGCCCCTGCATTTCCACTGTGCATTGAATTGTGGGACAACAGCACACCACACTGACTTTTTATTTCATTTTGTCACATAACATAACACTCAACATACTCGAGCCCTGCTTAAAAATAGTGGTGTGAATAGGGACAGAGCTCTAGAGTTCTTGATGACCTCCTGACCTTTTATCTAGCACCACCATCGGGATCATATTTCACGGTAAATTTTAAAAGGCTTGCTCCTCAGGGGCCGAAAGCTTTTAATTTAATGATCCGATGACTTTTTCTCCAGCATTTAGCCCCCACTGCCAGAAGAAGACTCCAGACATCAGTGCCTTCTTTGATGCACCTGACATTCTTGTATTGCGGGGTGTAGTTTTTATGATACAGCAAAGAATCTATAGTATGTCAGTAAACAAGTCTTGTCTGCTTTTAAAACAAACACTAACAAATAATAAAATAAGACTTACTGTGTACATGAATACATAATATACACACACCTGTTGAGTTGGTCTTTGTGAAACTTGTGTTTCACTGAGCGAGAACCAACAAGTTTACCTCTGATGCAATATTCATTCAACTAATTTGGTATTTTGGACTCTCAGCAGCTGGCACTGTACACCCCACCCCCTCCGCAGGAAGGAAGGTGGAGGGTGGGTGGTTGGGTGTAGGAGACGGGTGGGCTCTGGCTGTTTACATCTCTTTGGCACGTCTGTGGCTGTTTCCATGGCGACGGGAGTAAAGAAAGTTGGGATGTTTCAGAGATACAGTGCGGCGAGTGGTGCTGATTGCTGAACGTGACTTGAAGAATGAACAGGGCACGCGGGAAGTAGGAAAGGAGGGCTGTGGCTCACCATTATCTCACCCTGAACCTGTGGGAGAAATCAACGCCGGCCCGCCAGACAAACGCTGCTTCTGTTCTCAGGCCCTGGCTGCTTTGTTTGCCGTTTACTCTCACTGAGAAATGACATTTACAGCTGCACTAGGCATGATGCTATGGTTAAAGCATACCTGTATTATTAGAGTAAATTATATAGTGCAGCTACAACAACAACCTCCACACTA
This sequence comes from Nannoperca obscura, assembly GCA_036024295.1. Lineage (NCBI taxonomy): Eukaryota > Metazoa > Chordata > Actinopteri > Centrarchiformes > Percichthyidae > Nannoperca > Nannoperca obscura. The sequence goes on from JAVQJL010041934.1 coordinate 7,349, forward strand.
ACTGAGTCAACCAACAGTTTTTGAAACAACCAGTTTCTGTCACTCCATATGGCAGTACAGTAGTACAAATGCAAACTTGGACAAAAAATACCATTGAACAATACCATAAATGACAATGATAAAGGGGTACCTAGGCCCATCTGATAGGGCCGTGTGGGTACCTTGGACAAACAAACCACAGGTGCAACCTTTTTTTCTCTTTACTGAGTGCACAGGGTACACAGGTCAGCCGACCCTGCAGAGCGGCCAAGCTGATATTCAACATATGTAATATATTACATTTCAATTATACATTTATTATGAATTACATGAGTAGCTATACCAGGTCATAACAACAAAAAACTGGTGGTTTAATATGCATTTGTTTGTATGTTTGGACTATTTACTTGGGTTTAAATGTAGCTGTTTCTTATGGAAACTTAGAGACTAACAGACAAACCAAACTGAAATAACTGTCAGAGTTTGTCTCTATTTTACCTCCAACCTATACAACCACACAGGTCGTTTGTTCCTAACCTCTAATACTACCCACAGGAGCATTTCCGAAATTAGCGCCCCTATTGGTGGCAGGAGATATGACTCTAAAAATTACAATAGATTGTTTGCCACAACTCCGAGACCCGACCTTCTTTGTCATGGCAACAATAATAAACAAACTGTTAACGTTGGCCATGATTTACTCAAATCTGGTATTTGTATTTGTAGAAAATACATACTAATACCTTGACAATGAAACACAGGTAGATATGTTTGAATAAATGATCACTTTGTAGGTGAACCCATATTTTTGCTGCGAGTTGTGAAGTACTTTTCAGTCCACCCAAAATCACTGTCAGGAAGAAAACAGGTCAGACGAAGCAAAGAAAGAAACAACCAGTTAAAAGATAAATAGTTTATGTGAATCTCTCACATAGCATTTACCTTTACTCTATACACATTTTTGAACGTGATATACAGTATGTCATCTTTTTTTTTTTTTTTTTTTACAATTTGACATAATGTTTTTTTTTTTTTGCATGCACTTTAGAATGCCAACAAAAGGCTCCACAAATACAGACTTCAAACTAGAAATTTCCTCACAGTAAAACATACAAAACATGAACTCGGATCAAAAGCCTGACAGTTTGAGGACACGATGGAGAAGCACAGCATCAGACTACCATGACTTTCACAGGTAAGAGCAATGTACTCAACAGTAAGACACAAAAATACATGTTCTGGATTCAAAAAAATAAACACCTTTTTTTTTCAAGTCAAAACGTCATCCTAAAAATACACAAAGAATGGTACCCCTTTGTCAGTTCAAAGAGTAAAGCAGCGTGTGTACTACACGAGGAGGATTGTGGGTACAGGGTGACACTTGACAGCTAGCCAACAACCGTGCAGGTCGCGACCAACATGACACGTAAGTTGGGCCACCTGCCAGTCCTTTCAATCAGCTTTTACAGCTGCATTCTCACGCTGTTTTCCTTCTGCCGTCTTGTTTTAACAGGCTGCTAAAATCACAGTGTGAATCGGCGCTTTTTGTTTTCGGGTGCTTATTGCAAATCCGATCTGATTGTTTGGGTACATGGGATTGCTACTGTGCAGATGTAGCCATTCTAGAAGTCCCACTTTATAACTTTGTAAACTTCTGCTACACTTTTGCTCCACCCCCACAATGGGAAAAGTTTGGAAGAATCAAGTTATGCAGTTTTATTTAGCCACCAGTTATGAGGAATAGTCTGGTTAGAATAATTTGGTTTGTGAAGAGACAAACATCTGTAGCACAAATGTGGGGTAGTTGCATGTAAAATGCCTTACGGATGGGGGGACTTCTACAACGGCGACTGCATCACAGGGGAACTCTGTCTCATTCATGGTTGTGCTAAATCTAACTGGAAGAGTGACAGCATCAAGTCCACTCATTGGTATCCGCTGACCTGGCCTTTCAAACTGCTGATCTTACCCTGGAGTTTAGGATACACACACACATTAACACACAGCAGAGCAATTAACCTATTGAAAGTTACCAAGGGAAACAAAAGCAGAGATGACCATAATGTCACATTTATTCAACTTAGCACTGTAGTCTCTCTGTACTGTATATAGTGTATGTAGAATTTCATAAATGAATACACTCCATTTTTAGAACACAAAGTGCCTCAACTGATACATCTTAATACACTTATTGCGAGGAGGGATACCACAGCAAATAAAGTGACTGACGTTGAGTGTCACGGCGCCACTTACCAACAAACCACCTTGTTACCTGACTCGCCATCAAAATACAGATGTGTGGACGGAGCCGCTTGGCCCAGACGGGCTGTGTTGTGGTCTTATTTACAGGAGCAATATCTATACATTAGTCTCTTTAAAGGACGTGTCCAGTTTGCTTTGCTCATTTTTTTTCTCTCCACAGTTCCAAAGCAGGAAAACGAAAAGGTAAATGCTTATCAATGTCATCCCAGGATTTCCTTTTGATCATTAAGTTCCTGTCCTGCTCACTGTGCCACTGGCTGGGCAGCTGACAGTGCGTCCTCCTCGTCCATTTTGTCCTGTAGGAGTGGCCTTATGGATCCAAATGGGGTCCTCCCACTGCAAGAGGTCCTCATACTGGTGACTTATCCGACCGTCATTCAAATAGCAAATGAATTGTCTAAATAAAATATAAACACATCTCTAAATATCAGAAATGCATAATCTGTCTTTGAAGAGCATCTTTTCAGATGAATTTGCCATGCACAGACTGGCTATTTTATATATGCACAAAATAGGAGAACATAGTACAAATCTATGGTGCTCTTTCAGCATATATCCAGAATTATAAAAGCTCTATTGTATATTGCAGTGGTTTAAGTGTGTGTGTGTGGGGGGGGATTCAATAATTTGTGGTGTAGAGACAAAAAGAAATGTTTGCGAGAGCTCTTCTTTTTAATTCTTGGACTTTTTGCCGAGCTATGTGTAAGATGCATCTAGCTGTGAGCCAGTTGCTAAGCAACCATTGCTACTGGTATAGACATAGGGATGGGTGAGGCACATCACTGCATGGTTATGTCTGCTGTCCCACACCTGTTGGTGCAGAGGCAGTTCATGTCTGCTGTGGGGAAAAAAATGAATAAATAAATGACAAAGCAACGGCTGCTTCAGTTTAATACGAGATTTGATATGAGACACTCCGAGCGGTTCTATGGGATTCAGGTTAGTCTGTCTGGTGTGAGAGCAGTTAATAACCCTTGGTGGTGGCTGATATGAAGTGAAACTGTGCAGAGCAGACGTCAGTTGCAAAATCTGTTATTGGGGTGCAAATCATGCAGATTTCCAAATCTGGTTTCACATAATGCAAAATGCAGTTTAGTTTTAGTTCCTTTTTTTATACACTAATTGCATGTATGTCTCTATATTAACGTGGTGATTATCCACAGAATAAAAATGCTACAAGCAACACCTTTAATGGTGCCATCAAGTATGCATGTTTGTATCTCTTCTTAGGATTATTGAATAACCCCAATTTTTAGAACACAGACTCACAAACACAAATCTTAATTCCTGACCATAAGAGTGAGAGGGTTCCGCCTGTCATCGTGAACCTCACACTTGTTCAGAAGGTTACCTTTCCGCCATGGCGGTGCCTTCCCCCAAGCCATTAAGATAGAACGCTGCTCTCTGCTTGTGTGAAACCAGTAAAGACAACCTCTTTGCAGTTATCTGTGAGCAAACAACCAGACACAACAGCTTTGGTGGAACTCCATTAAAGAAAAGAAAAACAACAAGGAGGTGGGGAGAAAGTTAATCAGAAATAGCAGCAGACAAGCAAAAACCCACATGCAGAGAGACACGAACACCCAGTTGGCATTCTTTTTTTAGTCTCTTAGGTGGATTGTTGGTGAAGCTAATGGCAAAATGAGACACAATGCAAGTCAAGTGTATCCCCCCAAACCCCAACATAATAACATTACATAAAAAAATATAAATACTTCTTCAAATATACATATACATGTATATATATTTCCTTAAACTCTCCTTACTGTTTTTCTCGTCCCTTCTCCCCTCGCCACATTGCTTGCAGACGATGGTTACAGGATGATCCATGCACAAACATGAGCAGGCCCAGCAGCAGGTGAAGAGTGACAGACTGTACATGTGCTTGTGTGAGTTGAAACACAGTCCTGAAAGACAAATCCTCCATCCAGACACCCATCCCTTTCGTCTCCATCCCAAAAACAAAGTAGCAAACCAAAGACAAAGTCACAGTTGTATGAGGTTAAAATGAATGACATCTCTCTTTCTTTTTTTTGGAAGCACGTCTTTGTCAAGGTATTTAAATATAGCAATATCCCTGATTATTAAAATTGTCCTTTATTAAATGTTATGGCTGCTACTTCTGAAGCCACCAGAGTTCTTTTATTGCAAGTCTCAGAGCATGACAATATCAAACTAAAAGGAACTCCATGTGACACAGGAGAAGAAGACTAGTTACTTAAGGATGTTAGCTTAGCACATGTACCTTCAAGGAAATGGGAAAAGTGAGGGGCTGCTCAGGTTGCCCAAGCCACTTACATTAGTCTTAGCTACAAAGTTAAGTACAATCCACTAGTCACAATATCTAGAACAGAGTTCAGATATAATAACAAAAGGAGGTTTCTTTGGGGGTAGGATGTGGGGTAGTTTAGGCCAAAGTGGCCCAGGGCTGGACGTCTCACAGGATGGAGGGGATAGGGGAGCGAGAGCGCCGCAGCGGGCAGGGCGATCCGTAGGGCGAGGTCACAGGAGACAACCTCAAGGTGTTACCAGCCAAGCCTGCTATGTTGTTTAAGCTCCGGGATTTCTCATAGCCTTCAGATGAGGGAGCGACAGAGAGGTGGTGGTGGAGGTGGTGGTGGTGGTGGTTGTGCAGGAACAGGACATGAACACACACAGGCAGGCAGGCAGGCAGGCAGGCAGGCAACGATCCGAGTCCGAGCCAACCAAGTGAACCGGGACAAGACAGGAGACAGGAGTGAGACAGAGCAACAGTAGCTTACTGTATGGTGAGTGCATGCACAGCACACTTCCTGACTAATGTTTTGAGCTAGAGCTGCTCTAGAAGGAGAAATGACCTCCTTGGCTGAGTTAATCCTCAGTGGGTAGAGCCAAAGAATTTTCTGGCTTAAAATGCATCCACACTTTAAACTGGAAACCCTATTTGACCTTAAAAGATACATTGCATCAGCCCAATTTAGGAATACGTTATACATAATCTCAGACACTTGGGGGGAAATAGCATAATTTAAAATAGATAAGATATCAAAGAACAGTTAGCTATTCTTCTGCATAATTAGAAAACAAGACATCCAGACTGTAATTATGCACAGCCAAATATGAAAAATCGTCTGCATCAGCCTTCTAGTTGTAGATCTGAGTCAAGCTATGACTCACACATCATTCAGCAAAACTGTCAACAAAACAGTGGCAAAGTGGCTGCACTGGCAGTGACATTTAAATCAGACCCATCATTAATTCTAATTCAGTCAGTTCAGCTAATCACAAAGGAGCTATACATCCTTTGCTTGCATCTGGTTCCACTCATTAACAAATATTATGCTCACTAGCATGGCTTGCTAACACACCTGGACGGAATGGAGCTATTATTACTGTGATTAATTATCTGGGCTTTTGCTGCTGTGACAAATTGAAAATGTTGACTATGAGAAAGGTCTGTTAAACCAAATAAAGAGAACAGGTGGCTGTTGTTATAGCTTTTAATAGCCATATTGTTAACTAGTTAAACTAGCATAGGTGTGGTCACATTTCCCAATGTTATTTTAACGTGTTAAAGTAGATGAAGCCTTCAGATTCTATGACATTAGACCAACATCCATAAAAACAGCATGGCTATTGGGTTTTAGCTGTAATCATGCAATGTTGACAGAATAAATGATGAATAGATGGAAAAACCTCTCATTCTTCCATCTTGGCAGCATTCATCATACAACCATTGCTCTCATTGTAGTTACACTAGATAAAGGGGAATTAAGCTAATTAGCTATTCTTATTGTTTTAGATATACCTTCTAAACCACCAGCTACAAACAGTCTAGCTCCTTTTAGATGATTGTATTTGTTAATATTGTTTTTTATTTTAAGGAAATTGTCAGCCAGTCATTTTGCCTCCAGTTTGTTGTCGTTACTTCAAAATTCCCAATATCTCCGACTCGAAGAAACGTACACGTGAGCATCTTAGTTCTAATTCCCACTTGACGACTTGTAGTCATGATTTGATGTGATTTGCACTAAAATATCTGTTTGCCATTTAGGTTAGCTTCAAGATAACCATGCTAGCCTATAGCTAGCTAGGTTAGCCAGTTAGCTAACATGCTGATGTTCCAACAGAAAATTCATTAAGGCTCTGATTATTCATAATGGTTATGACTTACTATAATAATGAAAGCACATCCATTTAGATTTTGAACCATTTTTGTTGCCATTTAAGTTGCCATACAGTTAACAATAGTTTTCTGGTTCCACCCACTCACTCAACCAATCAGATTACTTCACCCTCCACAGCGACTCCACCTTTGAGAAATGCCTACAGTATGTGATTACAATTCCAGTCTGCCTGAGTATAGTGTGGAAACATTGTTGTCTAATAAGTAGTAGGTTGAAGAATAAAATCATACATTAGCATTCATCCATCTTATGGCACCATCATTAGTATTTTCTCTCACAAGACAGTGAATCTTACTAATGTTTTCCCAACATGCACATTCGGTATCAAATATAACAGACTGTTTATGCGTGAATCTGTAGCCTGCACATACTGATGATGATGAGGATGATTAAAAAATATTAATATTAATGCTTCCATTATCTGTGCAAATTCAAACTTTACAACAGCTCAAACTTAAAAAAAATGCAGCATGTGATGCACGCTGGTAAATTTGCATTTGGTCACTTACGCAAAATAAACAAGCAAGCCAAAGCAGCCAGATCATTAACAGAGCATGTCAATCCGCTGGCGTAAACGCTGAGGAGGAACAGCCAATGGAAACGTGGCCTCATTACCATACCGCATATGGCACCATTTGTTTCACTGATGGGGAAGGGTGTAAATTAAATTGGGGCTGCTTCAGAACCAGCCGTGCCGGCAGAACAAGGGGCAGCCTGGGTCTATGCCAACAGGTAGCAGGGACTAGAAAGGACCCAATGTTTTATGTATTAGCTACAGTGTGGTGGCAGCAGTGTGGTGGCAACTGCAAGTGCCGAGTGAAGCAGCGTGAATGAAGGCACAGCTGCTTGGCTGCCTACGTTGAAAAAACGAGATTGGCAAAGTGCCCTGCTGTGAAAGAGACCACCACTTGCATGGAAGATCTGGACCACATGTACAGTGGTTTAACTTAGTCTAAACACCAAGCTTGAAAACCATAGACAAGTTATTTTATTTTTGTTCAAAAGTACATTTTAGATTAACATCATGTATTTGGAATTCTTACAAAATGGGAGCTGAAATTCAATTTAACAACATTTTCAATTTACAGAGTGGTGCTCTGGTATAATAGCATTGATTTCCCTTCTATAGAGTATGATAAGGCTATATAACATTGAGAGCAGAAGGTAGTTACAGTGCAGATTAGTACAAAATGAATGTCTCAATATGCTTGAGATAAAATGGTGGAATTCATCTAACAAACATGCCTCAGGCCTCAATATTATTTTAGTGTGGTCAAAAAGAGCCTGTAACTGTTTTACAGAAATATTGTCTGCTATGATTTTGCTGCAGTGAACACCTATCAAATCATCTGCAGTATGGCCTCATTTCTACAATGTGAGCTGCTCAGTTTATATATTTAAGTTCATGACCTTTTTATGCCTTTGAAATCACACAAAACAGCAACAAGGCTCTCTAGTAATTCAGCAGATGTGACCTTCACAGTGACCTTTATCTTGGGTCAAAGTGTTTGGAAGGTCAAGCTCTTTCTGAGTCTGACCTTTCCACTGATGCACTGCTACAAGAATCAGGGCGAGTATTGACAGGCTAATCATCTGGACAAATCTCTCTGCAAAATTTACAGACACATTTTGTCACTGTGTACTAATTTGGATTTGGAGAAGTTTGCACATAGCCATCAAATGTATATTGAAAAGCCTTTTGCAGGTCTCTGAGTTTTTATGTGAGTCTGACGTAAACATTAAAAAGGATTTTTATGTTAGTTAGCTAGCTAGCTACAGGTAATACAATCTGGCAGTGATAATGATCACATCAGCCTTATATATGTAGCCTTATAGCACTACTGAACTCTATAGCAGGGAAATCAATGCTATTATACCAGAGCACCACTCTGTAAATTGAAAATGTTGTTAAATTGAATTTCAGCTCCCATTTTGTAAGAATTCCAAAGAGAAATGCAATTAATTTGTGGTCGAATGAAAATGAGAATACTGTTTTTGTCTGAATTGAAAAAGAGAAATAAAAGTCATAGGTTAGTAAAGGGTCAATTATAATATACGTAACAGGTCTGATATGTCAGATATAAATGTACATGGTCAGTAAGCTATATGTATTTGATCTGAATGTAAATGTATTAACTGGTGATTAGCTCAGGCAGTTTTAGCAGCACATAAAGGAGCCGCACTAGCCTGTTACAGTGTTCTTTATGACCATTTTAATTCCTCTGATTGCAGATAATAAACTGGGCAGTTTATTTGGGACCTGTAAATGGGCAATGAACCTGGCAACAGCCAAAAAAAGCAAGACACAGGGTCAGAAATTTATTCAAGTGTTTCCAGGCAACACGAAAACATGAATAAATCAACAATAAAGCAACAGTTCTGAGTCAGCTGCATGGACACTGTTGAATTGCCAAAAAAGTTGTGCTGTGTGTCTCTGCCTAGAGCCACAACAGCAGATCTGCAGGTTACATTACCTGAGCTGACTAGGCCTGAACAAACAGCCTCCCCCCCTCCAGGGATGTTGGTGTGCCAGTCACTAAGGATATGGATCAGCTGATGAGGATTTGAGTCTGTGTTTTAAGATCTTTTCTTAAAACACATCGTGCCCTGACATCTGTATTTTTCAGTGTTTATTCAAAGAATATTTCACATATACTGGAAAAAGAATGCATTGTCACAGCAAATCCCACAGATGAAACCTGACCCAGATTTATAACTGATGACTAATGGATCAAAAATGCAATATGAATGCACAATAGCAAGCATGGATCCGAAACCATTCACTCCTCCCTACTCACTATCTAGGGTATTTTATGTAGAGGACTATATAGTGAGCTTATTATCTCTATAACAATTTAACCATATCTTTGGACAGCTCTACAAAATAGCAAATTCACTATATACTGGACTATGTAGTGAGTTGTGAATGATTATGGACGGCCTAAGACAAGAAAATATTGCATGTTTTTTTTATTAAATCACAAATATAATAAATGTATCTAAACCCACCCTTGTTTAAAGGTCAATTAAATCATACAAAAAGCAATAGAATTTCCACATGCAGTTACCTGTTTTTCGTAGCCCTCCGTCTGCAGGGCAGCTGTAGTCACTAGCAGCGAGCAGGAAGCACGTCCCCCCACTCCGGCGGTCCTGTTCTCGGGTGCTGGACCTTCGCATGGGGACCCTCTCCTCTGGAGACATGGTCAGGTCACTGCCTCCACTACAGTCTGCTGACACAAGATAGGATGGATATCTAAAATATTCTGGCATAATACATTTAACACCCAGTTTCTTCAATTGATATAATTTACAATATTCTGATATAAAGGATTTTGAGCTTTCAATCCTGAGCTTATAACAGTAAATTCACTAATTAAAAGCAGTGGCATCAATAATTTTTCAACAGAGATAATTAATAATTTGATAATATGTTATAAATTGTTTAATCATATCCCTGCCATCTTAGATACAAGATGCTGGGGAACTATAACTGTTACTGTCACTACCATTTCTCTGTCAACAGTAACCTGTCTTTAGCGGGAGTTTGCGTAAGCTCTTCTTTAGTGTAATATTTCCATAATGAATTAGCTTAATTACAGGAGTGTACTGTTTCGCTGTTAGAGTTTAGTTTTTTTGAAAGTTTGATTTCTTTCTTATTGTAAAATCTTAATCTGAAAAAGCAGCTTTTATTTATGTGGATACTACTAATACACAGTACACCACTCAGATCAAGGAGGAAGCTTAAACTGATAATGTGGGATTTTGACACACCTCACATCTTGCAATGCTTTCTTTCTTACTTTCACTAGCTAAAAATTCAAATAAAGAAATGCAAAAGTAACTAAATGCAAATGTGTTAAATTATGTCTACATAAATTCTGAAGACCTTAAATGATTTATTACAACAAAATCTAATATTTTCACTATTTCTGTCACAGCCTGATAGCTTACGCGCAAGTCAGTGCTAAAATGTTGTGGTTAGTAATTACAAACTCTCAGGGGAATAATGAATGGGAAATGTTTTTCCCAGTGGTATATTCGGAGTGGTATACAGTATAAGCAGAGAAAGGGGATTTGGGGGTGAGAGAATAGGGGAGTTTTCAGGGTGGGGGAGTTGTTGCTGTGACAGGAGAAGCACAGTCACAACAAACAACAAAAATACATCCACATAAAAAGCCTGCACCACATGTCTCAAGCACCATTGTGCAGGTCAAAGATCAGATGGTGTGGAGCTCCAGTGGATGAGGAAGACATTGTTTTCTCATGAGCCAATGAGAGATTCTTCTTTACTTAGCTTCTTTACTTGTTGGATCCTTGGAACATTCGATTCTTAAAAGTTAAGGATTAGTTTGATGTTTACATTATTCTTAACGAATATCATGAAAAGACCAAAACCAGCAATGTATTTATCCTACTTACCAGTATCGTCTATGAAGCCACAGCCTAATAGCTTTACCCTCTGTCCAAAAATTGTTTAAAGCACATAAAGTAACCATACCGTTGCACGTGGATGACATACATCATTACAATGAAGTGTAATATATTTTTCTCAAGCAATAAAAGTAGATCTGCAACCTTAAGCATTCTCAAGAACGTCTGCATTGATTGAAAATGCAGTGGCAGTTTAACAACTGGCAATGTCCATTGTAATGATGGAATCTGTCAGTGTGGCTCTTTAATGTGTTTTTAATCGTTTTTAGATAACAGTGGAGGTTTGTAGCAGAGGAATGATCTATAGCAGACTGTGGCTCCTCAAGCAATACTGGTTTGTAGGATTAAGTCATTTTTCCTTTTAATTTTGTCATATAATTGGTGGATAAATAGATAAAGATAAAATAAGAGGATAATAAACTAGCAGACTATTTCATATGACCTCTAAAGGAAATTACATAGGTGACTAAACCAGATTGATTCTGTTTGTGCATACAAGGGAGGCATATATTATTCTATGCTTATTTAATATAAGACTTAATAAACAAATAGACTGTAAAAAGCACAGCGTGTGCACTTAACCTCAGGAATGTCTGCTCTAGAATTTAAAGAAAGAAAGTATACAGAGGTTGACACAGAGTTGAATTAATTCACATCAATATCAGATGTGTAAGAGTAAATTACTGAAATTAAAAAACTGAAAAACATTCTTAACAAGAGTTGAACTATCCCTACTGGAAGAAAGTCTTGGACACAAAGACTCTTGCATGAGGATAGGCTATTTCACACAACCATCTCCTTCTCCTATTGCCTTTTTTATCACTGTGGCAACCAGAGATGAAGGCTGCAAGGCAAGAGTTCTGTGAGTTCAGTGTTCTGTAAGGGAGCTGCTGTGCTGCTTGTGAATCTCCAGGAGAAAACCATTTCTAGTCTCAGGGGGGAATCTGTCAAATGAACACTGCTTTCTACCTGAAATGAGGTCCCTTAAGGATTCTCATTGCTGTCACTACATAAATAACACCATTCACTTGAACTTTACTATTGAGGTGTGGTCTCTCATAACTTTGCTTCCATATGGCCTTGGTCTGGCCATATGGTCTTACCTGAGCGGTTGCGTTCTAGTACCCTGCTCCCTTTGACGTGGCACAGGTCACCTTGAGTGCTGTTGCAGGTGGTGTTGAGATCGGCTTTGCTGTAGGTTGGAGACCCTCCCTGCACTACCTGAGGGATGTGTTTCTTCCTCTTCTTGGGCAGCTTCTGCTTGGCCATAGCCAGGGAGTAGTACATTCCAAAGTTATTGACAATAACAGGCACAGGCATAGCTATCGTCAGCACACCTGCCAAGGCGCACAATGCACCCACAACCATGCCTGACCAGGTCTCTGGATACATATCGCCATAGCCCAGTGTCGTCATGGTTACCACAGCCCACCAGAAGCCAATGGGGATGTTCTTGAACTTGGTGTGGAGGCTAGCAGTGGGATCATTGGGCTTAGCGCCAATTCGTTCAGCATAGTAGATCATGGTGGCAAAAATTAAAACTCCCAATGCTAGGAAGATGATGAGCAGCAGGAATTCATTGGTGCTGGCCCGTAATGTGTGGCCCAGCACCCTTAGCCCAACAAAATGACGTGTTAGCTTAAAGATACGTAGGATACGAACAAAGCGCACCACCCTGAGGAAACCCAACACATCCTTTGCAGCCTTTGAAGAAAGGCCACTCAGTCCTACTTCCAAGTAGAAAGGCAGAATAGCCACAAAGTCGATAATGTTAAGAACGCTCTTAATAAACTCCAACTTGACCGGACAGAAGGTCACACGCACCAGGAACTCGATGGTGAACCAGAACACACAAACGCCCTCCACATAGGTGAGCGCAGGATCAGTTTCAATCTCGTACTGTGGGCCAGAGTCTGGTACGCTGCTGTTCCGCATCAGCTCAGTCTTGTTGATGATGGTGTTGAAAGCCTCATGAGTCTCCAAGCAGAAGGTGGTGATGGAGACCAGGATGAAGAACAAAGATGCAAATGCAATAAACTACAGGAGAGAAAAAGAGAAAAACATGTTGTATTTCAAAAAGTTTGAACCTTGAGAGTGAACTTAGACAAGTTGAATTAACTTGCATCATTTTGTATGGATTCCAGACGGAGGAGCAATTTATTAGCAAGGGCGAAACATAAACACACACTTCCCCCTTGCTCCTGGTGGGAATGTAGCACGGGAATGCAGATGCAATCAGATTTAACTTCCTGCTGCTGGTATTTTGGGCAGTTAGCAATAAAGCAAGGAGGAAAGTGGTAAAACCAACCAAGTAAACACAAAACTTAAAAATCAGAGGGGAATTGTTTATTTTTGTGGGTTGCATTTATTTTGTGCTTCTGCATTTTGTGGATATGTGTAAATCACTTATTGTGTTTTACAAGTCATGCTGCATCTCTATGTAGAAATGTCGTGGCATTGTACTATTTACTTGCTGTACTTAGAACCTTCATTTAGGTTCTAGGATCTGTGTTAAACAAAATAATCTTAACTCATGGTTCTCTTACTAGCTTTTTAATAACGTGTGTGTTTAACATGAATAGAGTTTTGTCCGTTGTCATGGAGATGGCTCAGTTGTCATTACATGACCTGTATGGAGCTTAACAGGTGTTCGTAGATGGTAACCCCTGTCTCTGTTCAAAGATGGTCTTTGGTAGCTTAACTCCATCCACTGATGAAGTCCCGGGAAAAAAGTAGTAAGTTGACCATGAGTCAGGATTATTCTGTCAAAAATCTATTTCCAAGGTCAAGGATGAACTTTTACGCTTTACTTCTTAGCTATTCATTAATCAACAGAATTGTGTCTGACCACAATCAGAATTCTGTGATTGGCCCAACCCTACCTTTAAGATGGTTCTTGGCATGTTTGGGAGGACATTTTCAACAAAACTCTGAAGCATAATAAACCTTTTTAACACATGTGCTGCTGCTCTTCTGGAGGACGGAGATAGTCTTGCTATTACTAACAACATCCTGTCATCTCCAACACTGTCTGAGATAATTTTTATGTGTCTCAAAATAGAACACAACGCTGAGGTTGCAATGTTAACTTGGCTCCAAATGAAAGCCATCTCACTCGTCCTCCTTGTGTCAGGGTAACAGTGTATAAAGACAAAGTCAGCCTGAGATAGGGACACCTAAACAGCCACTTGGGAGCTATTTCATAACCCCTTGTTGAAAAAAATGTTATTGGCAACAAGGGAAGCATGGGGTGTGAACACAAGCGTGGCAGGTTGGTGGCACAAAGAAAAAACACATTTAGAATTTTAGAGCTATGACAAAAACACTGATTATACAGCATTACGTTCAGAATGCACGACCACCTTTACTTGTTATTAATTGAAATCAATTATCAGTAACTGTGGTGTTTGGTAGGCAAAATAATAGCATGTTCATACTCTGTAGCTGAATCTGTATGGTAACAGTATTAGATGATGAGTCACATACAGATTTTATTTCTTGTTTTGTTTTGGTCTTCTTTTGCAAAGAGTTTATTGAACCACCTGTCAGATGCACAGCTTTTCCGCTGCCCTGGAAGAAGCTCGGGGTGAATTTGAAAACATCCACGGCTTTCTCCGAGAGCTAGATGGAGCAGATCTCCACACATGCAGCCTACTATGCTTCTCTACCTTCCTCCCACAATCCATCCACCGGCGTGCTTTGCTTGCTGAGCTCTAAAGAAGTCGTTTCACACCCTGCTTTGTTTTTGGATTGCATGACTCACACTCTCAAAATATCATTGCCACTATTTGGGTCGCCCTGCTCCTGAACTGTGTGTGCAGATTCACTCTACTGCTGTTAGCATGTGCTCTTTTCATATATTATACATATTTATCATTCTATAAGTGCCTGTGTTTGTCCTGCTCCATTACGGGCACATTTTCTTTTAAAGCCACAACATGTTGCAAAATGACATGAGGTTACTCAGCATCATTTAGCAGTTACACAGTACAGTCGACTTTCTACATGCAGAATGCACATCATTTTTTAATTAAATAAAATGTACAGTATATAACAACACTGAATATGTTGCCAATCTCTTTGCATCACTGTAAGCCATCCTATTCACTAAATATTCACAAAGACCTCAACTCTTGGAAAACAGTTTGTCTTATAAACAGTGACCTTGTAATTTCAATTACATTCAATCTTTTACCCATTTCCCCTCCCTATTAAGTCTACTTGCACTAACGTACAGTAGTGATGTACTAAAAGTTGAAGCATCACAAGAGTAAGAGAGTAACTGTGACTGCACAGCATTTGGTCTATTGAGGCTGCTGTTAAGAGTGATATTTGGAGCGTTTCTCTCTTCTATAAACTGGTCTAAGTTGTAGGTGGAAGTAAACATTTCTGCCGTTGATCTCACTTGTAAACCTGTGCAGTACAGTGGACTGTATGTAAAGGACCGCTTTAGCTAAGAAATATGACCATGAGATGCTGTAGAACCAGCTAGATGTTGAAAACAAAGTCAACAAAATGCCATTGAAATAAAGGTTAGAATCTCCTTTCAATAAACTTTTGCTCAGTTTAATAAACAGCACCTGACTGCACCGTGCTGTTATCAGCTGCTCCAACAATAAATAAACCAAAAAAAATGTATTTACAAGGTACTCTGTGAAATTATTTTTAGTTATTTTATTTTCAATACATACTCATGTTCTGTCTAAAACCAGATGATATTCATTCATTCTACTTTAACAGTTTCTTGTGTTTCAGAAGAAATTATAGATTGCAAGTTTTCAAGGGATTATAATAACTACACAGCAATTTTACACCCCTACTGGGGAAGTAGGTAAAAAGTGATATTTTTTCCCACAAAGCCTGTATCCTAACACTTTCTCACACTTGTTTTTTTTAGCCTGAAGCACCTCCACATTTGACTGCTGACAAGACCAAACATTTATAGAAGCATCACTAGACAGCCCACTACATCAATCATCAGTCTATATCAGTGCAAAATGGCTACATTCTTTAATTCTGAGAAACTACTGCTGTGCTTATCTTGTCAGTTTTTTGTAAACTGATATTGCTATATCTGGTAAGTTGGTGCTTACTAATATGAAAGTGCCTTAAAAGTCAAACAACTATGGATGCCTCAGAGCCAAAGTTGTTCAGCCCAAACCCAAATTGAATGGAAATAGACTGCTTTATTGTCAATGCAGGGTTTTTAACCCTCACACAACCTTGAACAAGTATTTAACATCTCTACCATTCATTCCAAATCACTTTCAAACAGCATAAGACCAACATTTCACCATTTGCCTAATTGACTAGAAAAGGATCAAATAACCCCATAATACCACGTAACAACAAAATAACCTCAGAAATCCAAGGTACACTGTTGACAGCTTTAGTTAAAGTATTAGCAGTTCTCCTCCTACTACTGCTCACGTCTGACTTTCTGTCTATCTGACGCCTCTCTGTGTCTTTATCTCTGTCTCCCGCTCATCATGACATTGGCTGAGACGAGCAGCAGGACAACCAGAGCTGTTTCCTTTGGCTGCTCGGATGTTGTGCCAACTTAATGACAACCGCTGTCTCGTGCTGGGCTGAAATTTTGCTACGTTCACGTCTGGAGGGCGAGGATACATCATCTCCCCGGAGCACACAGGCCTGTAACAGCTGAAAGATGTTACATTAAATGAGCCAGACACCAAACGCACATGCATACAGAGTACACTAACATGCAGGTGCACACACTAATACCCCTGTTTATACACACACACACACGCACACACACAGCCTCACAAGGTTATTTATGATAGACATTAAAAATGCAAAGGTGCTACTCTACCATGTGATTGCAATAGGCACATGCTTCTCGACATCCTGATTTCCAGCACACACACTTTGCATGCTAAATAAGTCCTGTACTTCTATAAATTGCTGTTTGAAGGCAGCACAGGGCGGATGTGGCACAGACAGTCCAACTCTGAACAATGCAGATCTAATTTAGCCCGAGGACTCGCCCCATTTTTCAGCCATCATATTCATTACATTTAAGGCTGCTTTTCGCTTTAGACTCGCTCATTGGCACAGCTGATTATAGCCAAGGGGGCTGCTGCAGAGGTGACCCTCACCTGTGACATTCAACATGTGCCGTGAAGAGCCATGTGGACTCGAGGTTTTCATCATAAACAATCATTAAAGAAGCTGATTACCACAGCTATTAGTTCACTCATGAGGATAGGGGGAAATAGCCAGCTGATGGTGGGTGTGGAGGGGGTCAGTCCTCAGAGACTGTCTGTTCTTAGCTCAACACCAGTGATATCACCAGTGTTTTTTGGTTAGTTGATTAGTTGGTCTGTCTGTCTGACAGTTTAGTCCTGGCCAAGGTACAAATACCGGTAAAATTTACGTTAATTTTGCGATGGATTTTCATGGTCCCCTGAGAATGATTGCCTGATAGTCAGACTGAATTGCCAACTAATTTTCACTTCATTATTCATTCTGACATTATGTTAAAGTTAGCAGGTTCTCTTTAGAAGGGCAGCATTTTTTTGCAGTGTAAAAACAGAAGTGATCTTGTCAACATAATTTTAAGTCTACACAGCTTGTCATCTCGATCAAAGCAATGTGTCAATAAAAATAAACAATTTAAGGTTGGCGTACTCGGAGAATTAAAAGAGTGCTGCACTGATTTAGCATTGCACTGCAGTAACATTGTCAGACTCCCAATGGATAGTTAAAAAATAAATAAAAAAGGAAAAACAGAATTCCATTCGTTTTTCTTCCTTCTCAAAACCTGGTGCTTACGTTACCCACAATACAACTGGACAGCAGACAGTTTGGTCAGAGATTCAGGTGTCAGCTCAAGTTTAACAGTAAAAAATGAATATCCTAATGGTAGTTTTGATTAGCTGAATATATACATGTGTGTATATATATATATATATATAGTGGGTACGGAAAGTATTCAGACCCCTTTAAAATTTTCACTCTTTGTTTTATTGCAGCCATTTGCTAAAATCGAAAAAGTTCATTTTATTTCTCATTAATGTACACTCAGCACCCCAT
>JAVQJL010041936.1:0-23730 GCA_036024295.1 Nannoperca obscura
CCCCCCCCCCCCCGGCCCCCCACCCCCCCCCCCCCCCCCCACCCCCCCCCCCCCCCACCGGCCCCCCCCCCCCCCCCCCCCCCCCCCCCCCCCCCCGGTGTGAACCAGACCTCATGTGATCACCAGACCCTATCTTCAGGCCTGGGGCGCTCCTTACAACTTAATTAGAGCCAGATATTTTCAAAAACTGCTCAGTTTTCCACCATCGTCCAATGTTAAAGTGATTTACAACTCTCTTTTTGAACATTAAGTGTTACATATATAGCAGTAGTCCAGGCAGATCAGATTCCTGATCAAGATCTGAGTGGACAGTTTTATTAACAGGCTGCCAGGCCGCAGAATAAATATTGCGGTCTTTAGGAATGCAGGTGCTTTAATTACTTTCATGCTCAATTTGTAGGAACCTAGAATGGAAAAATATGACTTCTGTATATTGCTTTAGAGATGTAATTTGTGGTAGAAATCCATACTCCAGCAGCTAAAAAGGTATGTAGGAGTAGAAGTAAACTACTTTGGAGAATCAAATAAATATGGTTTAGGATATTGTCGCCATTAACATCAAACCTCCATAGGCGCCATCGTGGATCAGTGAGATTTCATATAATGTGCAGCTAAAAGCGCTGCACAGCTGGCTGTTGTTACGCTGCTCTAAGTAAGACACGGGATTTCATTGCTGTGAAGATGGCAGTGTGGACTGGGGCTTTGCATGACGTAAAGGGATTTAGTAGATTTTGGGTTAATTTAGTAATGCCCCTACTGGGATCTGCCTAACCTCCAAGCCTCAGGCAACAGGATGTTCATGTCACTTTATTCTCAGAGAATTATAGGATGTTGTGCTGCACCTCATGTGGTTTCAAACTGTCATGCACTCCATGTTCTCGTCTTAAATGAAATGCTTGGAAAAGGAAGATCTCTTCCATCTTACACACAACTGTGGCCCTTCTGTGACAACACAGAAATCATTAATTTTTGAAATCATGCATTATTCATCACAATAGCTCTGTCTTTGATCAGAAAGGTAATTTTCCCTGGAAGACTATTTCACACATACAGGTCTACGTTTAATCAAATGATCTGCCACTGACTAATAGCGCAGATCTCCCCACAGACTGTTTCCTGGATCAGGACATGGCCCCTCGCTGTGGCCCTCTGTTTCATACACTGTTCAGGAGAGGCTGCCCTGCTCTCAGGGCCCCTGAACATTAACAGATGTTTGTAAAAATAGAAGAGCAAAACTATATATGGAATTCATAAACATGCATTCACATCAGGCATCACAACAGTTCGTCCTAACAGCTGATGAAAACCTTGTGAACGCAGAGGACCAATAAACATTAATCTTTAGCTCACCTGCAGCGCAGAGCAGCTAAACCTGTCAGTGAAGATTTGAATGAATTTTATTTCTTTACGAAATGTGTGACATAATAATAATTATAATAATTGCTTACTACATTTTATTGCATAACCTTTTTTCATGCACACCATATGCTGAGTACATAATGATAATTAACAATCCAACTCTGTTTTAGAAGACACTTTTCATTATAACCTTGCTAAAAGTTAAAGTAATACAATTGCACCATCCAAACATCAAGAATTAGACTACTAATTTAAAACAAATCACACTTTTATATGTAATAAAAAACATTTTTATCTCTGTGCTATTAAATAGTATTACCTTACTTAATTACTTACAGACTCGGGACGGTTCATAATTAATCTACTAAAGTAATATTGTGTTGATGTGGTCACTTGGTGTTGTAGTTTCAGAAAAAGGCAAAAACCATTTTGTTATTTACCATATATTTGCCATATCACAATATATATATACATATCAGTATCTCAAATAGTGAGTGCATGTGATGATACTTTGTGTTGGGTAACCTATGCAGTTAGATGTCGGAGCCGTTGTTTTGTATCCTTTAGTTTGGTTGAGCGGTAGCACAGTCTGATGCAATGTTTCTGCTATTGTTCTTTAATAGTATGTGCAACGGGGAGAAGCGATCGTCCCCTGAGGCATTAAAAGCTGCAGTGAAACCCTGCGCAGTGACGTCTCTCTCCCTCATTCTGTCTCTCTCTTTCTCCCACATCTCAAATGGGAGAAGGCACGCAGGTTCACAGCATGGGGGAGTGATGACACAGGAGAGGGAGGGGCTGTGTTTCACATCTGATTAGCGTGCCCATGGAAACGGATGGTTGGAGGATCCCTTTGCCCTTGACATGCAATCTCTGGAGATTTGGGTAACGGTTGGTAGCCTTACCTACCTACTGCCTCTGCCATGAGCAAAGATTTAGCTCCCCGGCTGTTAACGGAAAGAGCAACACCAGCATCTCTCCTTCTCCTGCCCTCAGCCACTTTGACAATCCTCAAGGAAAGTTGTGAAAAGAAATCTCCCCCTGGATTGGACTGCTCATGTTCAGTATGGGCTCCAACCTGCAGTAACCTTGTAGCCACAAATTCACCCCTTCAGCTGGAGTGGGATTGTGAATAAACCAACAGGCAGTGAAAGTGGTGAGCGGAGTCAGTGTCTTCATTAGCCGGCTCAATGTTGCTGCCGGCCCTTTGAACTCACAGTGCTCTGATCATAGCAGAGTACGCAGTCTCACACCTCATCATTTCATACACTCTCTAATTCAGGAGCATATATAGCACCACACTTCACAGGCAGCTGACTGGCTCAAAGGGACATCTGCAGAAAGCCAGAAACTAGAGGGCTGCACAGTTTGTTTTTAATTTGTTCTGAACCTTCAGTGAGAGTGGGGGGTGGACAAGGGGTTAAGTTTAAAAGCTGTGGTAACGGGAGCAACTTTTCATGCACTTTGGTTTCCTCACTGGAGTTTGTACAGACAAAGCCAGCCTTCAACTCAGCCACAAGCCTAGCATTATCACAGCACAACAATGCTGCATATCAAACAGTCCCCGACTGAAATAAAACAAAGTGCTAACGACCAAAACAAACCCCCCTGAGAGGAACACTCAGAGGCCAAGTGCAGTGGCCCACAGAGGTGGTTAAAAATGGATTCAGACTGTGGGCAGTGACATTTGTAAATTGAGAACCTGTTCGATTTCAGCTGACAATGTCATTCTTTTTGCTCCCAACTGAGCGCCTTTCATGGTGGCTACCATGGTAACATGGTCTGAAAGTCGGCAAGCAATTGGTACCAGTTTCTGCCAAGGCCCAGACTTACTGGTAGGCATGCGGTAAGCAGCATTTCCGACATTAAACGCTGGATTGTGAAAGCTGAACAACAAGGGGCTACCTCCTTAGTTAGGCACCCTTCCATATGTGCAGGATGACAGTGTGGGGAGGTTATCAGGCAGCTAGCAAATCCCCAGTATGATGCTGTAGCAGTGCTGTGGCTTATTCTAGGTTAAAATAATTTTTGGCTTATATCTGGCACAATTAACACATCTCATCCTTGGTTAAATAATCCTGATCCCCTAATGTGCTTATGCAGTGGGAAGCATCTCTGTACATGACGTGTCTCTGTCTGGCTGTGTGGGTTAGTATGTCTGTGGTAATGGCATGCTATAGAGGGACTCATTAGCTAAAGCTACTTTTAGTGAATGAAGGAGGTAGTCACACGATGGAGACAGCAGGCCTGCTCCTCCAACGTCATGGTAATAACCATGGCTACACACACCAGGGTATTCGTTCTTCCTCTCTCCCACTAACACAAACATTGTTCTGTTACCCATGAGTATTACACACACACACACACACACACAAACACACAAACACACACACACACACACAAATAATAAGCTAAACCTAAACAAATAATGCTATTAACTTTCTTTTAGTGTGCATGTCTAGCAAATACTGTAATGGTAGTCTTTGGTTAATTTTTGCAACAGAAACCCAATCCACCATTACACTTGAATATGTTGTTAAGCAATGCTTTAATATTAACAGTGTTCATGGTATGTCATTGTGACACATGATTGTGAAAAGGGGGCAAGCTTGAACTGAGTCTCAGATTTGGTCCAGTCAAAGTGCTAATAGGATGAAAATCTCAGTTCAGACAGAAACAAGGCTAAGGGAATTTAGATAAATGCTGATGTTAGCATGCAAACAAGCTCACAATGACAATGCTAACATGCTGATGTCTAGCAGGTATAATTGACCACCTTAGTATAGCATGTTAGCATGCTAACATTTGCTAACTGCACTGAACACCATGTACAGCTGAGGATGATGGGAGTATCATTAGTTGAGCAGGTATTTCATCAGTAAGCAAAGTATTGGACAAATTAAACTTTGGACCTGATGATGGTGCTAGATGAAATGTTAAGGGAACACCAAAATTATTACAATTCATCCTGACAGGGACATTAAGGTCTGTACTAAATGTCATGCAATAGTTTAGATAATGTTAATAGCAATAGTTGAGATGGTGGGGACCATGAACCTCTGTACGAAATCCATCTAATAGTTGTTGACATGTACATCTATGTCACTAGCAAGCTCAACAACATCACAGTCACCTGTGAAAAAACTACTCAGCCAGCTTTGATCATTTATGAGGTTTTTGATGCCAAAAATGAAGTGAATGAATTATACAGTGAGCACAAAGAGTTAACTCCTCTCCTCTCATTTTCAGTCTCCCAGCTGTTTGTTTACACATCGAGATACATCTGCACAGACTGCAGTGGGCAGGATTTATGGCGCAGAGTCATATGGCGTCAGATAAGTGATGTAGGGACAGTAAAGAAACGGGAGAGATTAAATGTTTTTGAGACGCGCAGCCAACCGAGAAAATGGATCAATGATTGGATTGCACGCAATTGATTCATAATCGGTGTGACTGCGAGTGAAGAGCAAGACCAGCAAACAAACAGATAAGATTCAAGAGAACAGGAAATCAATTTGCGGTGACACAGAGAAAATTAAACACAGCAAGGATTCAATTTTGGCAGCCATGCTTGACGGTGCATGTTTACATTTGGTACAACAGTTTCTAAACCATGAACACAGCCCTGTGCTTACTTGTTGCTGTAGTTAGACTCCCAGGCTGGTATAGTTGAATCTCTTATGTCCTAGCGGTAGAAAAAACATTATGCTGTGGCTGCATTTACAAGTGCACACATTTGTTATGTGGTCTTTTTGGCAGGCGATACACACAAATCAGCTTTACAACTAATCAATCAATTAATAAGCAGCTCTGGCCCATTTACTATGCTGTCTGTGGCCCTGCATTGACACACAGCGCTGTGATATACAGTTTGCTCTTGCCAGCCGTGACGGCAGTTGATGAACTTGGCATTAAACCAGAGGACAGCCATTTCTCTTCTCTGACTGGATGGACAAGTGCTGGAAGATGTATATCTCTCCAGGCTCCACTGATGGACTGTTGCAGAATCAACAGGGATAAGCTGTCAGTATTCAACTTTCCGCTGGGCCATAATAAGACGGAGAGCCGGCCATTTGAAAATACAACATAATAGATATCACATTAGGAGGTGGTGGTGAAACTAGGGCGGGAAATTAGGGAGCAGCCAACCAGCTATTCATCATTAGTCTGGAGAGTGGCCAGTTTGTGACACTTTCAACTATTCTCTTCTCAGCCTGACAACTTCCTCCCTCTCCTCTGCGGCAGCGACACAAGCAGCAGTAGAAGCAATAACAAGGCATTCCTGAAATTCCCTCTTTATTAAACTTTAATTTGGGAATTACCAAGTGGGGGAACAAGTGTTGGCTTTCGGTGAACAAACCAGGGCTCCAAGGTCATCAGAAGTAGAGATAAGATACTTATACTATTGTGGGACATCTGTTATCCTGCCATTTTAATGTTTAACTGAACATAAACATGGGAATCGCTCATGGGAAAGGATCAAATGGGATACTGCAGAGACTGGATCCAATTTCAGACCAATAAGATAGCTGAGATATCTTTGTTTATGGAAATAAAATATGCATTATCCAATGATAAACCTGCCATGGAAACAATCAAAATGTCTTATGAGTTCCCCTACAGATGGATTGAGATACAAATCTAGCTGTCATGTCAGGCACACAGAGAGTACACAGAGTTTTCAGGCTGCAGTAGTTAATCTCTACTGCCAGTGTTATCACTGGGCAGCAAGGCATATTTTTAGCAGCTTTCATTACACTTTTCTATCCTATAGCCAGACTGGATGGTTTGAGATTTGTCAGGAGAATCAGGAGATGTTCTCCCTTGAAACCCCAGTGGCGAGCAGTGGCTGACAGCTTGCTATGGCAGGAGACATCTAAATTGTCTCATTATGGACCTGGGTTATGACAGACTGAGCCACCCAGAGAGGAACGCCAGATGAGTTGTGTGAGCCCAGGTACAATTACTTTACCATCTTGCATTGCAGTGTTTATGTGTGTGTGTGTGTGTGTGTGTGTGTGTGTGTGTGTGTGTGTGCGTAGCAACAGAGTGTGACTCCACGCATGTGTTTGCTGGATCAGCTGCAGTTCGGCATTGTGTAGCACTGTAGTTAATGCAGGTATCACTGTGAGACATTTAAGGTGTTACTATGCTTAAAAGAAAGTGCTTGTCGAATGGCCGAGAGAGAGTTAAGTGTCTGAGTCCCCCCCAACCCACACCTTTCCAACATTGGGATTAGGGGGGGTTGCATCTGACAATTTATGTAACTTTTTGACAATCACAATCAGTCAGGTGTGCAGAGGTGAGAAAGTAGGCCGGATTTTAAGTTCTCTCTCAAGCTCGTTGTATGAACCAGTTAGTTTCGAGCATACTGACACCTTAGCGAAGACTGCAGCATTGTATCTCCCTGAGTTCTGCGTTTAATTTGTTTTTCAGGGGTGAAAGGAAGCAGCCCCCCTCCAAAATCTAACCAAACACAGAGTGTATTAACATTCAACCCCCCTGGATTTGAAAGAAATGAGCTGAATGCCTTCAGAATGTGTCAACGTCCCTCATTCACAGTGTATCTGGAACAATAACAAACGGATAATGCGCAGATTAGTGCTCCTTGGGGCAAAGATGGGCTTTAGATGCGGAAATATGCAACACAGAATTTCCCTGCTGCATATGAATTAGCCCAGTGTTCGCCCACAAATATAGTGTGTAATGTGCTTGCGGAAGAAGATTAGTGTAGGAAGGAACTTGAGACGTCTGGCGTTTCAGGGATATACATCGAAAACATTCAACAAGCTGTCTGGCTCAGTCGTGTATTATTATTTAAACCTGAAAGCTTCTATTTTTCCTCTTTTTCTATGAAAAGTTGCTCTTTTTAAAAATGCCTTCAAAATGCCACAGCTGAAGGTCAATAATTAAGAGAGGCTGCAGCAAGACTTTGCCTGCCTGCTCATGAAGAAAGCTGCCCTCCATTCAGACAAATTGATCTTGGCTATTGGAGAAGTGTTTTGAACAGGTTTCAACGTTTCAATCAGACAACATCCTCAGGGTCACAGCTGTGCCTTGTTCATGTAACAGCCTGTGGTATCACCAGACTGCCACAACTTAACACACTAACTGATGAAAAGAATAAGGAAACAAGAAACCTAGCATCATCATGGCTTTTATAAGCTGCTCAACTGCTGTCTTCAGGATATACTTGCTGCTTTTCCAAACCTCTGCAGTCGACTGGCTGACTTATCTTAAGCTGTGGCCTCACCCGAGCACTCGTAAAGCCAAGGAAGGTCATTCTCTTGGGAATTCTAAAAATGGTGCCAGTGTCTCTGAGGAGAGGAGACAGGAATGTCATGACCCCATGTGAGAGATGTCAATCAACTTTTTGATGGGACATACTGATTTCTGTGAAGAAAGGGGTAATGTGGCTCTGAAGAAGTACAGAAGGGATCACAAAACATCATATAATTTGTTTTAAATGAGAAAGGTGCGCTGTTAAAGGGGATCTTCAATAATTTTACCCATGATGTACATTTACTCGACCTGTGAAAGGAGTTGTACAATATCCTCTGGGAGGCGCTTTCATAAGTTTGAAAAAGTAGCTCTGATAATGTCATCAGGGTTGTGGGATTTGGAAGAAGTGGTTATTTAGGAGGCTCGGGGGTCTAATGAAAGATGCTTGAGATGCATTATGGGAAAAGTAGGATCCAGTGTTTTTCAAGTTTGACCCATACTATGGACTACATGTCAGGAAGTCTCGGCCTCTGCTGCATCAATTTTGATATTTTAAATCTGTCTCTTGTGAGTCCTCCAAACTCTAAAGAAGTCAACTACCAAATCACTGGAATCTCCCTTTAATTACATATACACAGCCCTATTTCACTAACACACTACATGTTTAATGAGATTAATTAATGATGGTTTATATACATTTAATTGTTCTTTAACATTTAAAATGTCTCACTGTATAGGCAATACATACAATGTATTGTCACTGATATATTTAACAACTTGGACATGCAATAAAAAGTCCTGCTCTGCTTTTACTCAAATTTTATTGGACTAAATAACTGGCTGTAGTGTGAAAGATCACCCACATTAAATATCCCTTTACAAGTAAAGATTTTATTTCAGAAGATTCTGAAAAAAACTCTTCCCGTTTACAATAGGTTGAAAGGTCATAGAGACACTTGAGGTGGACCGAACCATTTGGAAAACAGGGGCTTAAGGGGATCAGGCCACACTTATTAAGAAATGACTGAGAACATCTGGGATCCCTCTCACACACCCAAGACATTCACACACATTCCCTGAGCGACACACCGCTATTAAACTCATCTCTAATCTTGGATCAAACACTGCGACAGGATGCACCTCCACAAGGTCTGGTGCTGTATGGTGTTTGTAATCTTGAGGGAGAGTGACAGAGACATGAGACACGAGGGTTTGGGTTTCTCGCTTCAGCCAGGGCTTCGTCTATCTGCGATGCTTTGGTTTCACCACGCTGACTTGATGAACTACAATGCTGGGTGGGCTTAAAAAGGCCCACACACACACACTCTCACACACTTATCTATACATGTCTCTTGTTTCCTCATCCATTACCACTGTGATCCCTCTTTGGATCTGCACATTTTGTGCAGGCACTGATGGGCTTAGCTCATAATCAAAATGTGATACTCTGGGTGAGAAGAGGCTGTGAAATACCATTCACTGGAGAGGTCATTTTTGGGGATCTAATTGGTGTCTCCTCTATGTGTGTCTTCCAGGTCCCATGGCCTCCACAGAGCATGGCAGAGAGCTGGAAGGGGCGGCTACAGTGAGAAAAATGGTTCAGCAAAACCCTGCGAGGGGCGGGCAGACCCACAGACCAGCCGGCTGGAAGAGGAGACGCCCACGGCCACGTCTTTCCCACAAGGGACCCATGCCGTTCTAGAGCAAGGTGAGTTTCTAGCTGTCAGGGGTGAAAAGATGCTTGTGCCATCAAACCTGCAATGAAACGGTCATCACACAGTAAAAGACTCCTACCCTTCATAGTTTCTTGTGAAAAAGAAACAGATATCTTTCTAACTTTCTGTCAAGTGAGTGTTTCTCAAGAGAATATGAGCAAAAGCACTTCCTGATATATTAAATCATAACTGCTGACTAGTGAGGAAACACAATTTCACAGAGGAATTTATAAGAGGAATATGATGTTGAGTCCTGAAATACTTGGTACATGGCAGAAACAGTTTGGATGTTTTCGATGACGAATGGGAAACTCAAACTCTTACAGGAACACTTGGAACTCTGTACATGTCCACCGCAGCCAGACTCAACTCCAACACAAGGATGTTATTGTTGGCACTGAAAAAAGTGTATGTTTTAACAGAGTATTGGACTTTAGCCTACCAGCTTGGATGTCTTTGTAGTATGACAGAGGTTGTTTTAACGACTACGTCATTTATTTCCTCAAATGGGAGACAGTTATACTTAGAAACTTAACCTTTGAGTCAATTCAGCTAGCATACATATTTTCTCTCCATCTGAATAAATCAATTAAAACCCTTTTTCCAAAGATAATACTTTGTAGAGTTGGGTTTCCTAGCAGCACCACATTTCTCTTGAAGGAATGTTTAACTTGCTGTCAAGTAAAACAAGACTTTGTGTGAAAACTTTCATCCAAAATCAGAGATAATATTTTACTTTTCACTTTTCGATTTTCTATTCTGAACCAAAACAACCTCTCTGTATTTCAATTAAAACAGATCAAACTTCATTGAGAAACTAAAATATACTATGACGGATTAAACAACATGATCAAATTTACAGTATACACAGATTAAAACTCTACTTGCACTTGCTAATGTTAGCACATCTCTGTGAATGGAAGGCGATGGCAGTACAATTATGTCACTGCATTAAGAAGCGTTGGATCCATTCTCTCTTCCAGACGCTGTTAGAGACAGGGAAACTTGACAAGACACAATATCCCTGCAGGAGGTGCCGGCCATACGGCACTGACCTACAGAGGGCCGCCATAAATTAAAGCCATAGTGAGAGGAGGCTGCAGACAGAGGGTGTCAAGGCATGGTTAATCAGTTTTAAGGAAAAGGGATCAAAGCTGTAGAAGTTTTGAAGCACTTTTCTATAAAGCAGCCATAAAGGTTTTACAATCTATAGCAAATTATTGATCATTATTGTTTTGTTATGTTTTTGAAAGGGTTAGCCTCCTTTGAACTCACCCCTGCTTTCAATACAGGA
This sequence comes from Nannoperca obscura, assembly GCA_036024295.1. Classification (NCBI taxonomy): domain Eukaryota; kingdom Metazoa; phylum Chordata; class Actinopteri; order Centrarchiformes; family Percichthyidae; genus Nannoperca; species Nannoperca obscura. Next base: position 10,588 of record JAVQJL010041936.1, read on the forward strand.
CTCACAAAGGTGGAAATAATGACTAAAGACCAAGCCGAGGCAGTCTGCACTTGAAGGACAACACTGGTTCTCCAACTTTCCTTGGTCTGCCAGTAAAATGTGAGAATCCTCTCGGCGAGTGGAGAGGTCTGAGCATGTTTTCAGTGCCAGATTGCTGGCCACACAATACGGGCAGCTTCAGGAAGTTGTGAAGTGAACGGCTCAGTGAGTCACAATGCTGTTTCTGCAAACAGCACTTAAACCACAACACGCTAAAGATTTCCTTTTTTTGTTTACTTCCCATTTTAGCTCCTTCCATTCTTGTTTAGTTCATAGTTTATCTCGTTCAAAAGTCTCTTCACATACCGTGCTAATTTACACCAAACTGACCACAGTGGGAATCACGCTGTCCATTAGCAGCATTTTAATGATAATGCTACCAACCTTATAACCTTCTTCACAGTTCAGCCCCACTTTCTTCTTCTTGTCTCAGCATGACGTATTCTGATTGGAGCTAAGTCTTCATATGACTCAAGCAAACTAGCATCAATCCATCCAACAGCCTTGAAAGGCTCTGTTCTTACTCATGTGTCCTGCTTTCTTCTTCAGTTTGAGCTGATGATGGGAAAAACACCTCTGGAAGCAGCTGGAGATGCATTTTGTTTGATCAAAGCTGAGAGTTCAATGGAGACATCCAGCTGAGGACTGGTGAGACTCGGAGGCAGACAGGCTGTATGAGGATATGTCATTATTGGCCTGAACTTAATTACTGCACAGTGAAAGTAGAGTTTAAAAACAACGATTGACTCAACAGTGTCCATTCACCAACTCTTTGCTCTTTAGCAACATTTTCAGATTTCAGTGTCAAAAGCAGCTTATCTTTTATTCCCTAAGACCTGTGAGGCAAAGCGTTTGACTTTTCATCATTACATGTTCCAGATGTGAGCGAGAAGAAAGATGGCGGCCTGGGTCATCCTCTTTGAGCATCTGAGAAGACTCAGCTCCAAACATGCTTGGATCTAAGCCATGCCAGTGACAGTCTAAAAGAAGACAGGATATTACAGATTTAAAGTCTAAAGGCAATTTATGAAAACCCCTTGAGACCCCGAGTGTGAGTAAGCTCTTGGGTTTTTCATCAAAACAAAGTAGAGCAGGTCTGCAACTCCTCCCGTACACTCACTCTATGATTTAGGATGACTTCAAGGGGCTGCTGCACTGAGATCATCTCATGGATCCAAAAGCACAAAGGATGACAACAAACAACAATACAACTCAATGGAGATTCGATATACGGTACATCAGTCCTCGGGGCATTACATGTCCACAGAAATATGGCATCTTGAAACAAGAGCAGACTCTTCTTATCACTGAAGGAACCTTGTTGTCATACAACAAAGCCTACTGTACTACTCATCTGAAATCTTGGGAAATTATCACAGAACGGGAGAACATAAAAGGCGAGGGAAGATGAAAGATTCCCTCATTGTTAAGGAGTGATCCACTGCCCTGAGCGAAGTATAATGTGCTTGTGTTCCACAGCAAGAATTGTTGTTCTTACTCCCTGCCGCACTTTTCGATCAAAGATCATGAAATCTTGTTGGAACGTGCGGGATAACCTTTTCTTCACTGTTTTCTAGTTGTGCAAGATAACAGTGCTCAACACAGAGAAAGCTCTGGCAGAAACTCCCTGAGGGGCATGCTTATTGGAGAGAAAATTGAAATGTCTGCAGGACTTATAAAATGATTTTTAGGAAACAAAAAAACAGTTGCTGATGGCACTTTTTCTGTTTTATTTTCCTGTTTTGCAGGCACTACTTTAAGCGCCCTCCCCCAGGTTCTGATTTCTATGCTCTTCCTTTGCCTTGGGGGGCCTTGCAACAAAGGGCCTACGCTTGCCCAGCCTGAAGAGTGATGTCCATAGCACCTGCTGATTCTTCAAGCAACTCTGTCCACAAAAAATCAGGACAAGCCGCTCACCCTCAGCTCTAGGAGGTGGGGGCAGGGAAGGGGGGTGGGGGGTATGGAGCCTGAGACTCTTCTCTGTCTCTCTCTTTCTCTTACTCTCACTCCCTCACTACTTATCTATCTCTGTCTTCTCCCAAGTGTTAAATCTTTTCAATTTTCTTATCATTTGCTTAATAAAGCCCAAACATAGCGATCTCCCTGAGTGTCTCACACACTTTGCATGACATGTGGTGGAGAGGGAGCCCGGTCAAAACAATCTGAGTCTTAAAGCATCTGTCACTTGTCCACGGTGTGGTATTCCCATCTCTCAGATCCAAGGTTACTGTAGCCGCTGATTTCATTGCTGTGTAGCTACTTAACGGCTTTGCTAGCAGGAGATGGTGCTGATTTTGCGGAAGGGCAGTGTCAGTTTTAATAGTTGACAATAGCAAATATTAAGTTCACTTATGATACTCTGGATGTCTGCTGCGAAATGGAATTCAAGGTTTCGTGTTTAAAATGGAAGAGCAAGTGTGTCACATCTGAATGACATTATAACCATTGCTTAATTATCATTATTAATGGTGCTTTGTAACTCCTAATGACAGTACGTCCACATGCAAAGTACAGCTGGACTGAAAGAGAGCACATATTGTCAAAACAATCTATTTAAGTGACAGAATACTTCCTTCATTTAGGAGATTCTTTAATCCAAAGCTATTTTGGTGTTTCTGAACTCATTAACACCTTGGAGGGGTTTACTGACACGCTCAAGGTTACTGTAACATGTCCCACCTTGGATGAGTCCTTTGACCCCAAATCCCAATCCCAATCCTGTTCCCAATCCCCAGCCTTCTCACCACACTGCTGCCCTGCGCAGCTGCTCTACACGACTGTTAACTGGCAGGGGCAGTCTGCTCCACTGACAGGCTGCCTTGCCTTTTAATGAAGTGCCAAATAATAACCTTCTCCACAATGCTGCCAGGAACGAAGGAACGAAAGGTTAGGGAGAAACACATTACCTCTTGTTTGAAGTCTTGATACACTGACACATTATGCATTTTAAATTTCTGCAAACAGAAATTCCACGTGACACAATGTTAGGGAGGAGGACAGTTAATTTAGACCAAAAAATAAATAAAATAAAAAAAAAGAAACAGCTTCAAAGTAAATATCAGCTCAGTTAATATGCCACCATGATCAGCCTACCACTAGTGCTCTGGCTGTTTTAATATTTAGCATAAGGCTGGTTTGACCCTTTGACCGATATCTTTCACTAACGAAATGCTATGCCTTTCCATCATACTGGAATATATTACTGTTTATTTCTGTGTTTAAGTCATTTTTTTCCTTTTTTCTCAGGGTGCTGTGATAGAGGCTTGTACTAGAGCAGTCTATTTTGTGCATTTATTTAACAAAACACAAACATACAGTACATTTAAAGCTTATATGAGCATATTTTCGTATATTGTATCTTTACTCTCCCTGTATGTATACACCAATATAGCCATGTATCCACATTAAGTCATTTCTAGTCATGATCCTTTCCCTCCATTATGTTGGGTACAGTTGCCTTTCTAGTCTGCCCTTCCACAGCACAGGTGGTCGTGGCTTTGATCATTACGCTCATTAAATCCTAGAGTTAATCTTTCTCAGATGGATCTCCCCAAGGCTGGCCGGGGCCACTTAGTCTGAGCTCATTGTTAAATTGGCTTAGACTGAAACCACACCCTTCCCCCTTCCCAATCCTCAAACCCCTGCTGATTCAGTATGTAACCATGGAACATATTAGGACTGTAACCTGTAGAGCAGCTACCTTGCAGTTGTTCATTGTGTATTAGGTGTGCGAAGTTGTTTTTTTCATTCAGATTTTAGGTTAAAATCTGATTCCAATCCAATGCGATTCAATCCGCAAACACTCTTATTTCAAGTCAGTTTTCACCACAAAAGCAACTGGCAGGTTAACCTAGATCCCCAACACCTTTTCCCTCTCGCCATGTCTCATGCAAATATTATAATAAAATGCAGAGTCTTCTCAGTCCCAGCATGAGAAGCTTTTATTAAGAGAGCATCTAAAATCACAGTGGTAATCCACCCAGCCAAGCTCACCTTGATTAAAAATGTATTAAATCCTAGGGCACTGTGAAGAGTAATAATTTCAGTTCCACCATTATTTTTTCATACCCTCTCAGACAGAGATGTAGATTTCATTAATGCTCCTCGGGAGTGAGACAGCTTTGCTCAGGATGTCTCATGTATTATTGGGGAAGATAGTAAGAAGATATGAGCTGGGGATGGAAGTTCAAAGCCGCAGGAGTTGGGATGCTTGAAGTAGACTGGGTCATGACAAGGGGTTCAAATCAATATTTCCTTATCTCAGAAGTTATTGTTACGGAGTCGAGCAACGTCTGTATCCGCACTGTTCTTCATGAATGTATCCTATCACCATCTGCACCAGCCATGCTGCCCTTTCAGAGAGAAAACCAATGTTTATGTAAAGTACTCTTTTTAATCTTGGTCTGGTTATCAGTTGAATCCAAAAATCAAAAGCCAAATATCCCACTGATCCAAAGCCTCCAGTGTCATTCTAGTCCCAACAAATAGACGTGGCTTTGCTCCAGAACTTCTCTGTATGGGTTCGCAAGGCTGCACTTTTGCAATTCCATTATGCTGCTGGAAAAATACACCCTGAAAACAAGAGTCTCTTGGTATGGAATAGTTTTCCAGTGTATTGTGACAATTTTTTGTCTGATTCTTGTCTAGCTGGTTGTCCAAAGCTTACTTTTTGAATACAGAGTAAAAAGCTGTATCTTTTGTGGATGTAACAAAATAGAAAAGTAGTCTGCAGCACAATATGTCGTGGACACGTGAAAGCTTTCAGGCGTTCTTTTCTTGTAGATGATAGCCCACAGTCCTCCCCTGCACATCAGGTTAATGGGCCTTGTGGTGTGGAAGGACAAGCACGTCCAGGCTCAAACTGAAATGGTAAACCAATACATTATGCTCGGGGAGCAAAACCATTTTCCTTAATGGTCTTTTCCAGCAAGGCTTACACAAGAGAAACGATTCCTATCCTCTCACTGTTTCCTCTCCAGTTCCTCTTCTCTGTGACCATCACAAGGCCTGAGTAATGTTCCTATGCACTTGTTAGCATGTTTTCCTGGTAGAAAAATGTTTGTTCTGAGAACTTGCCCCTTTGTGTTTAGTTCTTTTTGTCCAAATGCATTTGGCTGGGAGTGTGTAAGCAGTGGGGATGAGCAGAGAGATAGATTTGTGTTACTGGTGGAGATGAGAATAAGCTAGCAGCAGGTTTTAAGATATTAGCTTAGCCATTGATCTCTGTTTCCCAATAGCTATAGACACAACCCACACACAAAAAGATGACAGAAAAACACGAGGTTTTTATGTTGTTGTTTTTTTGTTTTGTTTTATCCCCTTGTCATTCTATACTCGGATCTCTACCAGATAAAATTCCTTTAAAATCACACTGAACCAAACATTTCACTCATTGTGGAAATGGAAACAGAGTTGGCACGCAACACATTCCATGATTTTACCTTGTGAATCTCTAAGCCCATCACACTGTATCATGTTGGCCTTCAGAGTGGGTGTCTGCAAGATCAAGTGGCTGATATTCAATCCAATGCATTCACACATTTCCACTGGCTGGGCAATGCAGAGGATAACTAGATTTTATCTCCCATGGGAAATGACTAAGATCTGTCATTATCTTGGAGCCTCAAAATGAGACTTCCTACACTCAAAATAGCGCAGGCCCCTCCTGCTTCGATTGCGACACATTCTCCATCTATGTAACCACTGTGTCCGAGATCAGCTACATTAAGAACAATCTGAGGAGAGATGCAGTCTGTAGGTTTACACGCCATCCCAACAGTGTTACTAGGTCTCAAGCAGATACCATTTAAAAGACAATGTATTACTCCTGAAACTTATATTCTGTTTATGGTGTGTGCTCATATTACTCACCAGGCCAAATGTACAGTCCCTGTCTCTGTTTTGATGTTGAACTGGGCAAAAATAAGTGACATAAATAAATAAATAAAACAAGTGTATCAGAAATGGTTGAAATACTGTGTACATATTTGAACTTTTGGTTTCTAATTTATAAAAGATAAGCTTTAGCTCTTGGAGTACTTATTTTATTTTTTCCTTTCATGCGTAGCTTTGTGTTTTTATTTTCTATTTCTGTAAAGTGTGTAAATATATCTTTATGATAATAAGTAATATTAAAAATCTTATTTTAAGAAAACAAATGTGTCATGTCGTTTTCTGGCAAATAATAAACATTAATGAAAATGAAGTAAGAGTCTACAGCCATGCTAGTGACTGTGTGAAGCTGTACTAAGGTAGTGCTTTGAGCTAAATGTCACTGACAAGACATGCTGATGTTTATCAGGTAATGTTTATCATGGTAACTGTCTCAGTTTAGCATGTTGGCATGCTAATATTTGCCAATAAGAACTAAAAACAAAGAACACTGACCTGATGATGGTGCGAGATAAAACATTAAGAGGTTATTACAAAGTTATTATAATTCATCCCGAGGGGGACATGAATATCTGCACCAAATTTGATATCCTCTGGGAACCGTGAATATCTGTACAAAATGTCATATCAATGCGATAGTGGAGATAGTTACATGCACAGTATGTATGTTATAATAGAGTGAAATGTAAGCTTGACATTTAGTGATTCTGCACGACTGTTCAGTGCAGGGAGTGACACAGCCTGGTGACAACAATAAGCCGACTCACAACATAGATCACTGATTAGAGCACCCTCATTACTCAACAGAAGTACTCAGATACTTAAACTGTACTTACATTTTTCTTCATATTTTACTTCAGGTCAGCCCAGTTGTTTGTGTATTTTACCTTTGTGTAGCTGAATCAGGCCTGAAGCTCTACAAAAAAATGTTTACCTGACTGCCACAGCCATTAACCTTTACCTTCAGTTGAATCTTGTGTAAAAATTCCTTTGCTGCAGTATGAACATGGCTTTTGAAATGTAAATCAACTCCTCATCCATTAAGGAACACTTCACCAGAGACAGGCAGAGCTTATAGTGCATACTAAGCATGCTGCACATTAATGCACCACAGCTGCTGAGCATGCATGGAGACTATGGATATGTCTAGATGCACGTGTCATGTCTACATAGAGTGGAGGCTTCTCTAGTCCTTACTGCTGGATAATCATAAAAGAATTCAGCAGAGGTAAAAGCATTGTGTCCACATTTATATTTTGGATTTTCTGCTACACTGTTTGTTGGAATAAACGTGAATCCATTATCCTTTCATTAATCCTTTTTTATTAAATATGTGTATATTCTGAGGTTTCCCTTTACACATTGTACATATGATGTGCGTGCTTAATATTTGTGGAAACATTATACAGAAGTTGCACTAGAAATGATACATTTGACAACATCACTCTATCAATGTTTTGAAATGCACTGGGACTGGCATGGGAGCCGCTCGTCCTCCCAAACCTCCACCGGGATCACTCAGGGAAGTGTCTGGTTAACACACAGAGCTGACATGACATGATAGACAAGAGGTGCACCCCTGAGCCCCAGCAGCTCCCAAAAGACGCTCAAGGTTATATCATCGAGCCTGGGTCAGCTGTATAATTGGGCTCGGGGTCACCGGGAGGATATGGAGCGTGACAATGAGGCTATAGAGTTACAGTTTGTAGCCAGGCAGCGAGGGCCGCCGGTGGGGCATTAATGTGAGACCAGACGTCCCTTTTAGGAGTTCAAGGTCCATCTGCAAGAGCGGCTCCAGCTCTGTTCACTGTCACTGCTGGAATGTGTGTCACTGCCTGCTAGCCACCAGTATGCTGCGGGGAGAGTGGGGTGGGTAAAGGAGACGTTGGGTATATTGGGTTTGATGTAAGAAAAAAAAAAAATTAGGGTGACTGTGGATAATGAGTGTCAGACACAGTTGTCAACTCTTGTGAGGTTCTTTAAATTATTGACAACCTCCCTTCAGCAAGAGAAAGAGCAGTGGGATTTACGGATTGGAAGTATGTGGTGCTCTGTGCCTTAGTACTTCAACATATATGTACACCACAGAAACAGACCGTAGAAGTAACATCTGGATTGCTCTTGGCACAGAGTCCCAGAATCAACTTCTGCCACATCATAAAAACCTTTACTGCAGTTGGCTCTCCCACAATACCACCAACAAAGCCCACAGAACCGCTGACAAACCCACAATGATGGATATTTCCCAGCTCACTGCTGTCGGTCAACCACCTGGCCTCCATGGACTCAAATTATACAGAATGTGAAGACTGGGATTGCAAATTAAGCGCACATGTAACAAGCAGGTGTTGCCAAAGTTTTGATTACATTTTTATTATTTTTGTAAGTGTTATTCTGTAGTTATGTAGCAACAAGTAGATTATTCGCAGAATATGTGTATGCAATGTTTGAGCCAAGGCTCACTGCTATTTCCAAGGGGACACAAATAATACTGTGAAAACTGTGCACCAATTAGAGAAATATTTTTGGGAAATTTAAATTCATATGGATGAAAAATAGGGCAATCAAGAAAGTACTGTGCATCCCTTTCTTTCACCACAGCAAACATTTTATATATTCAGTATTATGCTAAGAGTTGCATCTAATGGTTATTTTCTATATTAATTAATAATATTTAACGTATTATGATACCCATTTGTTTTTGCTAAAAGATTGCTTTTACTGTGATTAATCAATTATCAAAATATTCAAAAAGTCAACTTAAAAGAACTTCAAGGATGACCAGACCAGTTTATTAAAGCGCACATTCAGTGACGTTACTATATTTACTTTTTTATTGATAATATATATAGTTTGTTTTAAGCCATTTTATGTCTTTGTTATAGAGCCAACAGTAGAGAGGTGACAGGAAATGAGGGGAGAGAGAGATGTAGAATGACTCCAGCCACACACAAACAGGAGATGCTGCACACAGTCGGCGCCTTCACCCCGAGACCATCTGCTTTTTATTATTCTAGGTGACTTATTATTGAATTAATTTGAATTATATTTAGTGGCAACTGCTAAAAAGTTGTCTGCTTGTGGTAATAATGACAAACGTACACTGCAACTGAGGGATTCCAGCTATTATTTACTATAATAGTCGGCTTTCGACTGCTGTCTAGCTACAACATACAGGGATGAAAAATGGAGAGTACAGTCAACTAACGCTGGCTCATGTATTGAGCCACAACCTCATCATTTGTTGGTCCTGTTCAACAGCAAAAGAAGCAATCCTCACCAACTTCTTAAATATCAATATGGCAAAGAGTGGCATTTCGCTCTCTAACAAACCCATTTTTGGCATCGATCCTGCCCTTTATTTTATTGTGGGAAAACTTGGTGCAGGGAGGCTGTGGTGATCGGACATTTAAGTTTTAAGGAGGTCATTGTCACAATAGTGCACTCTGGCTCGAACCCTGTGTGTGTGTGTGTGTGTGTGTGTGTGTGTGTGTGTGTGTGAGAGAGAGAGAGAGAGAGAGTGCATGCACAACTCTGCATCTGCTTCTTAAGTGAGCACAAAACAACTCCTGACTGCAAACAGAGCCTGGAGCAGGTAAGAGGCAGGAACAACAGTGTGTGTAATGCACCTCAGCTGTGTTAACAACAGCAGCTCTGCAGTGGCGACGGATCACTGGAGTGGTCATAAAAACAAAGCGAGCACAAATACAGGACGGGGGGGCAGCTGGTAGCTGGGATGGGGGTGACACAAAAGTACTAGTGACTGCATGAGTTGCCAAGAGTTTCCCCTCTCCTGTACATGTTAAGTGTAATTTTGAGCTTCCCCTGCTTTTTTAAAACATCACTTGGAAAATGACTGGTGAATTTGCACCTTTCTCTGAACTCGAGTCCCTTGACTTCCTTGAGGATTATTCCATGCACTGTGCAGCTTAGCCATATTAGCTTTAGCTCACAGGACAGGAACAAAGCGTGTGTACTGGCCCGTAGGCTAATATAATCACGGTCATAACTTTCCCATCATTCGATTGTTACACATTAATGACGGATGGACTTAGGATATAAACTGTTAACTTCCTTAAGCCCGTCCTCAAGTATGTGTTGTCCATGTACAGGTATGGGGACACTAGCTAAGGGAAATCGTTATAGTCATGTATGAGGTGGTAAACAAGAAACCCTCTGGGAATTTATGTGGTAGTGTAAAGCTGTGCCTTGTGTTATGCTGTCATTTTATAAAGAGCTAAAACTTTTTATTGAGCAATAACTTTACAGGAATGTTGTTCTATTGTTTGGATGCTTCTAACTTCCTCCTGCCTTCCTACAAATTATATTTTTAACATCATAGGATGTAAACAGCTGAAAATCTACAGCCTCCAGTTGTCCTTGAGGTTTTCTTCGACAGCCGTATCAATACATACAGATGAACATAGCACGCACAGAGACAGGAAATGAGCGAGCAGATCATACGGGTGTCACCCAAAATGTTAATCAGCTGTGTGCATTGCACAGATAACACGTGGACTTTACAGAGATCAGTGATAAGATTCACTGAAGGTCACGTCAGTAACGCCCACTACTCTTCTCCCCAAAGCCAAAGCATTTAAAGAAACAATTTACTGCTGATATCTTGTTAGGGCCAGTTAAGAGGCGGAGGGCTGGGCCAACCCTGTCAGGAAGGCGTCACTTTGTTCTGCTGCCTGCCATGCGACCACAAAGGCGTTAATGGCCCAAACCACTTTGCCACATGGACACACACGCACACACACACAAAGACAGACAACAACATAATACACTTCACTATCCTCAAGGTATTTCCCTGATCTGTCAAGAGACTCAAAGGAGTCAAGTCTGATGAATGATAATGTCTGAGCCTGCTGACAACATTTAGAAAGCTATAGCCAATATTAATATGAATATCACTGTTAACAAATACATTTTTTATATTTATTTAGAGGTCAAAATTAGACAAATGCAATTGTGCAAACATGACAGGCAGTAGATTTGTTCCATACAAGCACCAGCTATCAGTTCAAGTTCAAATGCAGCTTAGGTTAAACATAGTAGGGGAGTTGCACTATAACTTAGTAATAATGCACCGCACCATACAAACATTCCTTATTAACTGTGAGTGCAGTGCCTGTGACAGACTACATCTACTTACATGTATGATACTGACATGCTCACTTCATATTGTGCTGAACATTTACTTGTATCTTTATTAGATAAGGGCACAGTGTGGATTTATGCAGCATTTATTGGGAATTAATGCTGTTAAAAAAAGTTTACTTTACTGGTGATAAAAACACAAACAGAAGTCTCACAGTTTCTTAGTAAAGAAACTGTGAGACTTCTGTTTGTGTTTTTATCACCTATTTGTTTATCTTAATGTGTGACGCAGCCATCTGCACATTAGTAAAAAAAATAAAAAAACTTTAACAGAAGCGTTGAATTCTTAATGATGTAACGGCAAACATGCACTGTTGGCTAGTACACAAGTTGTCCATTTTATTAAATAATCAATTGTACTGTAGGTCTACTGTAGTTCTCTGTCACTAGTCAGTAGTGGCTTTAACTCCCATTTTATCCAAGTAATGCACATGTTACATGTGTACTTAGTTACAACAGTTAGTGTTTGCTGGTGCAACAGGTTTTCCCACAAAAATTCTTGAAGCTGAAGATCAGTGTTCAAAGCTTTATACTAGAATGATGTGTGATTTTGACTGAACGGATGATCTTTAAAAGCAGAAAAGGAGCAACGTTTCATTACAGCCTTCACTCTCATTTGCCTGGAATTCGGCAAAACAACTCAAAGATCAATGATTCACATTGTTGTATTTATGTTCTGCTTGAAAAAGCAAAGAGAAAAACACATAATAACATAGCAACAACATAACATAGCATTGCAGCGGGAGCTGGTACTCAGCCATTTAAAAGTAAGACAATGATGTCGTGACACACACTGACCTATAATTACCAACAGCAGAGTACTGAAGGGCAGTGATTGGCTGGCTCTTAGGGTCATGTGGCCTTAGAGGATGAGAGCCATCATGCAATTGCACAGGATCAGCAAATCACTGTCAGATTTTCACTGGCTAGACCACTCCAAACCAAAGCTATTTTCCCGTCAGCACCAGAGGGTTTACAGAAAACAATAAAGGCAAAATGGTTACAATATAACAGACCCCTACGGTGTGTTTCAACTAAAAGTGCAACAGTCAAAAGAACAAACTGCATCAGGAGTGAGAATTTCTTTTTATCTTCGCAACATTCTGTACTTTCCAATAATGACAGTATTGAGAGCTTTGAAATGTATGAAAAGTTAAAGTTAAGAAATGTTGGCTCAGGAGATTCATTCATTCAGTAGCACAGAAAAAGTCCGTGTTTGTAGATGTCTAACAAATACGTTACTGTGGACAGAGACATCAGTTAGCAAGGAAGCACTTGGGCGATGTCCAGGCATTTCTAATCTGCCAACATAGATTAGGTGAACTCTATTTAAACCATAATAGCAGATTTCCTTAAATCACTGCCAAACCTCCACAGTTTAACAAGCTTTTGAAGATGTTCTAGAAAACCATTCCTATTAGCCCGTCAGGCAGTTTTTGATGTCTTAATGCAGGTCAGCTCCCAGACCTGCAGCTGCACAGAGAAAGGCAGACCAGGAGAAGGCGGGGGATTTGTGGAATAAACCCAGAATCAGCAGCTCTCCCTCTGCCTTCCTTTCTTATCTGCTCGCACAGCCAGCTGAGAAGCACACAGACAACGCCAAGCTTTCCTGGCATCTCTCCCCCCACTACGGAGAGATGAGTTTGTCCTCCCATCTACACCTCTGTGTGAAGCCCAGCACACATCACGCAGCAGCAGTAGCCACGAGCACATTTAATTGGCCAGCTGTCTGAGTGGACAGAGCTACTAATTACTTCAGAAGCAGCAGACAGCAGTTTTTTGACACTTGCTCAAGCCATATAGGAGCACACATTAGTGCTGTGCATGAGAGTGAGAGCCTGAGCCATATACAAATACCAGAGAATTGTCCTTGCCCCTACATTCCCACTGTCGCGAATCTGCACTTTCCCATTTCTCCTTTAGGATGTTAATTCAATTCAATTTTATTTATATAGCGCCATATCATAACAAAGTTATCTCAGGGCACTCAATCACATGGAGCCGGTCGAGACCAACTTCCATACACACAAAGACCCAACGTTCCCACCA
>JAVQJL010041937.1:0-36410 GCA_036024295.1 Nannoperca obscura
TAAATGCCTTTAAACAAATCCAAACAAAGCGGCCGAGACGTGCATCCTCTTATTTTCAAGCTTAAAAAAAACAATGCAAGTCAGCCCCCCCCCCCCCCCCCCGTCTGTATTCTTTCCCAAGCGTTTAAGGATAATGCGTGTGGGTCTGGAGTGAGACGTCACTGCATGTGATCTTTTCAGTAAAGTAGGGCAGGCTGATAAGAAATAATGGGTGTGGTACAGCACTGCCTTATTTAGCTAGTTCCTGACCAGGTACTGCCTGTATTTGTGTTCAGCTGCCATGAGTTTGTCAGTTCTTGTATGACCTGTAGGTTTAAGATGCCATCACTTGACTGATTTTCACAATATTGTGTTCATCTGAAAATGGAGTTTAAGCATGTCTGAAGGAAATCCCCTTCTCCGCTCACATTCACCTGCTGGGCTGGGCTCAGCTCAGGTTATTAGCTGGTTGCCTGATCAGGAGTGCATTTCATTGGCCGGGCAGTCTTCTGAAGATAACCATATCTCCATAGAAGGAGGAAGCTTTCATAGAAAAATGACTCACATGTTTGTCTTTATGTTTGGAGTATTAGAACTTTACAGAAGTGATTTCCTGCCAGCCCGGACTTCAAATAACACACAAATGTAAATGATTGAACCAGTCAGCAGGAAAAAACGAAATCAATCCATTCATGTAAAATACAAATGTTTGAACCTTCCTCATGTCACAGGTGTTGTCTCTAAACTTTTATAACAAATATAATAATTATTTATTAGTATAAAAAGCATAGCAATGTTTTTTCTTTTTTCTTTTTTATATAAAATGAACAAAGCAAAGACACCAAAATGAAACAAAATTAAAATGTTTATGGCTGCAACTCAAGATTGTTTGGGAGTATTGATGAATCTGCTGATTATTTTCTCATTTCATTGGTAAGACGTTTATTCTATAAAATGTCCATCACCTTCTCCTCGGGTCCATGGTGACTCAGTGTTTTCGGACTAACATTTAAGATATTCAGTTTACCTTAAATCCGTGAGAGCCACATTTTAAAAGGTGAAACTGGAGAATGTATTTAATTTTCACGTTAAATAAAACCCCAACCAATTACTCGATTATTAAAATTAGGGCTGCAACTAACGATCATTTTCAATATTGCTAAGTCACTGTTTTTCTTGATGAATCGCTTGGGCTAAAAATGTCAGATTTTATTAATGTCTATTAAAACGATAAAATGTACTCGAGCAGAAGTTGACATCTTTAAATGTCATGTCCAAACCCAGAAAGATTCCGTCTAAGCAAACTTCAATTTTGCTTAAAGGTTTTAAAATGACCAGTTACTTTAATTGTTGCTGATTCATTTTGTCAATCCCCTCTAACTGATTAATATTTCCAGCACTACAACTGGCCAATAAAACTGATACTAGATTTGTTTTTAAATCGTATTTTGTTCCAAAGGTTTTTCCGGAATTGATCTGGCTCCTCCTACCCGCGGGGGCACTTCCGGCGCCTGGCCTTAACTCAGGAGGCAGCAGAACATGGCGCCATGTCACCTGCAAAGACAACCTGGAATACCCACACGGCAACATCTGCTGTCTAAACTGTCCAGCTGGTAAGCCACATGGAGCCACACTTGATTTAACCCACAGAGACTGAAGTTCTGTCACCAGCTCCAATCAGAAGTCCATCACCAGAGCTGTGAAGCAGGTTGAGCCGGATCGTCATTGGATATTATTTAGCTTGAGTGACAGGTTCATTTGAAGGCTCAATTAAGTAGATGTATGACGAGATTCGTGTATGTTTTAGGTACACGTATGACGTCGGCCTGCAGCAGAGCGGGAGAGAAGGGGCAGTGTGAGGAATGCGACTATGGTACATACACTGAGCACAGCAACGGACTAACGCAGTGTTTCAAGTGCACACAGTGTCGCTCAGGTAATTCTGCTCGATGGCTTTACGCTATTGATTGGAACGACTGTGGAAGAAAAATCAATATTCGACCTTTTCAAAGTGCTTCGAGCCGAAACTCTGACTTAACAAGGTCCTTTTTCATGTTGCTTTCTCAGATCAGGAAGTTGTACGGCCGTGTACTGAAAGTCAAGATACTGAATGTCGCTGCAAATCAGGAAGATTTTGTGTTCCTGACCAAGCATGTGAGGTGTGCAAGAAGTGTTCAGGGTGAGTCTATGCAAATAGCAAACACGTGTTGGGAAAATAATCCTTTTTATTTCCATCATTTCTCAGTCCTAGTCTGTTCCTAAGACAACCTCGGTCATTTTAATTCCTTCATGCTTTCAATTTTTTTTTTTTTTTTTGCTTGCCTCCAAACTAGGTGTGAAACAGATGAAGAGATGGTGAGGAACTGCACTTCCACTGCAAACACAGAGTGCAAGACAATCCCGGCCGACTCTGGTTCTGTCTCAGGTACACGTCTCTCTGGCAGCTGGTGCCACCTGAAAAGCTCCTCCAACCTTATAAAGACAGCAGTTGTCACTTTTGATACAGACACTTTTCTTGTCAAGTTTTAAAGGTCTGATTTTCAGCCCATAATGCATACTATGACTTTACATATATGAACCAGAAACAAAGTATGAAATGCTTGTCTAACATGGCTCTGTAGGGAGTCAATTGTTCCTGTGGTGCTAATGGTTATCAATTATGTTTTTGTTTTAAATTAGGAAATACCTGGGCAATCGTGTTACTTTCACTCTTGGTTCTTCTGGCACTGGTAATGGTAACAGCCATGTGCGCATGGAGACATTGTAGAGCAGCAGGTAGGTGGAAATAAAACAACCAACATAAAGCAGAAACATACAAAAACAAAATACTTAAACATTATCTTCATTTCCTGATTTTGTAAATGATAAAATAAGTATGAGGAGAAAGTGCTGTTCATTGTGACAGAACATGTTAGATTTTAAACACATTTTCAATAATTTGAAGATTTATGTATCTTTTTTAAGAATAGGCTCTAGTTGAATTTTACTGAATGGAACAATGACAACATCAACGGGCGAGTTCAGGAAATTAAGACCTGGCAACAAAGTAGGTTTTAAAAAAAGGACATTTATAGCATGCAGCGTAACACAACACATTTTCATTTCTGACAACCAAAATCAGGTGCACCATGGAATTACTTATCTAGCTAAAGGCTAAAGAAGAGCCACGATCTTTAAATCAATGATATTCTTGTCAAGTGCAGAATCTAAAGATGCTGTGATATACCAGTACACCTTTCTGAGTACTGATCCATCCATTAATAAATGCTGTTCATGTCCCCTGTGTCATAACTATATACATTTAATATGTACTGTTCTGTGTCTGTAAAGAATGCCTTGTCTGCTTCTTAGTAAAACAAAGGTGAATTGCATGAGACAGTTAAGCAAGTTAATAGTTTTAGGGCTGCAACTAACAATTTTTATGGTCTACTTATCGATTATTTTCTCAACCATTGAGTTTTTAAAATGTCCGAAAATAGTAAAAGAATCCCAACAAACTTTCATAGTTCCCAATGCGATGTCGTCAGATTACTTGCTCTAGAGCCTGTAAGAAAAACAGCAGATCCTAACAATTGCTGGAACAACTAATAAATTAAGTCATTGCCAGTCAATCATTGAGTTGATAAATAAACGACTATGGACATATTAAGGAACATAGCAGGGCTCCAGCTCTGCGTTATCTAACGGGTTCTTGTTGCTCTCAGATTTGCAGTGATTAACACCTCTACAGGTCTTAATCTGCTGTGAGGAGCACTTAGTTTTTCCTCTACTCCAGTAACCCATGTGTTCAGGTGATGCTGTTTTAAGTCAGTTGGCATGATTTATGTAGCTTGTGCTTCTAGAGACAAAACATTTACCAAATTATGTTGAACAGTGACGACATACATTTATTTATCCATGTCCAATGAGGCATGTCGTCAGGCTCTGGCTTCTCATTTGCGTGTGACACCCATTGATCAAGCTACAAAATATGTGCCATGCTAACAGGGCTAGCATGGTTTAGCTAAAACACAACAACCAACAAACTGAGAGCTTTCCAGGTAGATCTTTCAAATGTGTCCCATTCAATAGCAACAATTTAGACTGTGATTAGACGTGTTAGACAAGTTATTTGCATCACAGGGCGTATCCCTGAGTTGAACCAAGTTGTGCACTGAATGGTTCAGGAATGAAAAATTAACATTAATGACACAGCAGGCTTTGTGTCTTTGACACACACAGAGTTCCACACTGCTTTGTCAACATATTGTTAGGGGAAAGTGCAAATGGCAGGCATGATGTTTTTTAAGCTGATCACACAGCAGCAGGTACTGACAAAGCTTGAACAAGGCGTAGTAGCAGAAAAAGTCAATAATAGACAATAATAAACATCTGAAACCAGTCTGACAGTGTGTATCGTCGTTATCATTCAGAACAAACTTGGGACAGGAATGCTTCAAGTTGATGGCAAGTAAAATCAAATGCATATCAAGCCATGTGAAGATGTTTTTCCCAGTCACCGCACAAACTGGTGCTGCAAAGATCAGGTTTCAGAGCTTACCTATGAACATCCCCTGCTCTGACACCACTGACTGGTGTGGCCAGAGGTGTTGCCCTTTGTTGTTCAGTGTTGATTTACACATTTCAGATCAATTCAAGTCACAAGTAAGTGCTGTCAAATAGCTGCTTGTGGACTTTTGGGGACTTAATTCTGTCCTCTCATCCGTTGTTCAGATTCTCAGAGAAATCTACCTGACGGGCATAAAGCTGGACAGGTGAGTCACTAATAATATATTTGGCATTACTGTAGGATTCATTAAAACAAGTGCAGAGTAGTAGAATAAGCTGATTGCAAAGACTCAAGTTTTCTCAGATTTTATTCAAAGAATAAAGATAAATGGCCCATGCATGCAGTAGACTGACAAATATAAATTGTTGTTCTTAAAAAGCACAAAGGGTGTCTGATTATGTCCCACATTCTCTCCAGCAGTACAGCGGCTGTCTCACTGAGGACAGGAGGAACGGAGAAACCCCAAATATTAGCTGCTCGACTGTGATCCTGTCCCGGCAACTGGTGAGATCTAAATCCTCCTCCGGTATGGAGGATGAGCGTAAAGTCCTGTGTGAAAGCCTCAACAGCTCCGCCAGTAACTCCCAGCACAGTCTAACTGGTCCGCCCTCCTACCCCGCATCACCCCCCCGAGCCAGTCCCATGGTCCCCAAACAGCTCAGGAGGGTGAGAGCAACAGCTCATTTGTGCCCCTGCTCCTGTCTGTGCTTCTGTCCCTGCTTCCATCCTCGCAACCTGCTTCCTCCTCAGCTGCCTGGTTACACTGGTCTGACTGCTCCTCCTCCACTTTCCCTGCTTACAAAGTGCATGAAAACTGTTCAGCACTGCTACCTTGTTAAAATATCTCAAATGCATGATCATTCTACATGAAGACGAGCTACACTCAACATTTTATTTTAAAACTAATATTGGCATTATCTGCTTTCACCTTCTGATATTATTCACGTCAACTACATCTTTATTGTGGAAATGGTGAATTCTGTTGTCTATGGAAATTGTGAATACTTTAAATTAATTTAAACTTAATTTTAAGTGTCACCTCCCAGTGGCTACAGCTGTTGATCAACTTCAGTGACTCACTGTTTCTTGTGTTAAGCACTGTTAAACATGACTTCTTCCATGTTGTGACAGTCGCAGCCTGCTGTAGTGGTGTTGATATTGTGTGACTCATCAACTAGAAGTGGATGAGTCACACGTTCCTTGTTGCACCTGTTAAAGATGAACCTGAAAAGACACATTCTCATTGGCCTGCATTCTTTTTCTATTCAAACCTGAAATATCTTGGCATTTGGCAAACAAATGATTTTCAATTTAGCTCACTGAAGCAACTGCCTTATCAGCAAGGGATCATGGGTAACTGAATAAGACATGAGCTGTGTTCACCGTGGGGTTACAATTTATGACTCATGAGAATTTCAACAGGCTTGTTGGTTTTAGTAATCGCTTCTCTCTCTTTTAGGAAGATGAGCAATTTCCCGAGCTTGTTCCTGTGAATGGTAAAGAGTTTTTCATGGTGTTACTACATCTGAGTGAGCACAGGCTGCTTGAATTAAGCTCTTTTTTTGTTTGCAGGTGACGACTCTCTGAAGAATTGTTTTACGTTTTTTGAAGACATAGACGTCGACTACTACAAGAGGTTCTTTCGTCATGTTGGTATTGCTGACAACGTGATCAAAAGCAAAGAGCACCTTCTTTATGAAGACAAGATCCATGAATTGCTGAATATTTGGATGGAGAAGGAGGGCAGAGAAGCCGACTTGAATGACCTACTCAAGGGATTACTTGCTTTGAATCAAAGGCGAACAGCCGAGACTGTCAAGGAGAAGGCTATTCACAGTGGTCAGTATGGTGTGAGGTCCTCTGTGGAGTAAGTTTGTATCTTCCAATTCTGGTAATATTAGCAACTCACAAAGCTACCACCTATAGTGGTGTTTTGATACGAATACTAAATCTAATAAAAGTCTAGTTTTCATAAGAGAAAGCATGAGTGCTGTATCCTCAAGGACATCACTAATGGTGCTTGACTGAAACTGGTTGGAATAGCACTGCACAGAGCTACCGCCCATAGTGTTCTTTCAGTGAGGAAATATCCTGACTTGTACACTTACACAGTGGCTTCTGTAAGGGCATGTTACTGTACAGCTCTGATGGGGAAATGTAGGGTCAAACCTTAATTACATGCCTGCTGGACCTTAAATGACAGTTTGAATTAAGTAGTTTTTTTTGGTCTGGCTGAAGGTGATTCATTTCTTTCATCTTTACATAGTGTTGATAGTGAAGTATTTAATTATAGAAAGTTTGTTGTATTCTACATGTACACAATATTACTTTTGTTTTACTTGGAAGAAAGCCCACTTCTCAAGACAGGTTGTTTCACATAGAGACTGTGATGTTCATTACACCTTATTGATTTTGTTCCCTATATGTTTATTTTTTCAGTGACACAAATAACTCTGTCCTCAGGAATGAATGCCTTAAGGGTCGCACTGATTAAGAAATAGAACAACATACCTAGGGATCAATTGGGTTATTACAAGTATATTAATTTATTATGGTGGAGAGCAGTTTTTTTTATTTTATTTAAATGAGATGTTCTGACTGTATTGTAAACTTGTTGCCTGACAGTGTTGTCTTGATCATGGCTCAGCTTGCCTATTAGTTTACTTGCTCAAAGCACCTGGTCAAAATGAATTTATGTTTTAAATCTCTGGCCTGTTACACTTTTATACTTATCCTGATGCCAACTGTGACAGGCGAGAGGTTTTACAAAAGGTTCCACTGTAGTGTTGTAGTACTAGTAAGTGCCTTGACTGCCTTATTGAGAGGTTAATTGCAATGTTACATTATTGGTCCGTTTCTTCTTCACTGTCAGGTATTGTCTGTCAGCCTATTGTTTCATTTAGACCTGTAAGTTGATTTGTTTTTGTTTTTTTTACAATAATTTCAACTTGAAAGGTTCTGCAATTTTAAAAATTGGGCTTCTGAGCAAAAGCTGAATTACGAAAGGCCATAAGCATATAATGTGTTAACTTAAATGTTTAAATGATAAACAATTTATTTTGTTGTGTTAGGTGTTTATCTTTTTTGACTGATATGTGATTTTAAGTTGGACCTAATACAGTGTTTTTACCCAGGTTTAAGTGTTAAGACATTACGGATAAAAACAATCCACAGGGCCACTAAATGCTCCATGTTAATAGTTCTCCAGTTTGTTTTGTCATATACAGGACATGTTTTTCGTTGCTGTGACTCGTGCTGTAGTAGTAGTGCACCATTGAGCAATACACTGTGAACAAAAAAAGCTCTGTTCAGTACTGTGCACGTTAGGCCATGATAGGAGCTGTTGCACGTGACCGTGACTCAGCAGGGGACATGTAGCATCATGCTGAGCTCATAGAGATTAGCACCTACTGCAACTGGCCAAGGTTGATGGGCGGATCCTCTTTCTCTGCTGTGTTTAAGTTCACCCGAAAGATGTTCTGAGGGACAGGTATCAAGTGATTGGCAAGATCATCTGAATGTTTTACTCTGGACGTTTCTTACCTCTCTTTGGTCATATAGACGTAGTTAAATTTAGAAACATAAGCTCTACATTCACACAATCTGTCCTTGTGACCTGCTCAGACTTTCCTTCACTTGCCAATCATTTCTGCAGTTTGCTGCCTTATTTTCTCCTTCAGTCCTCATTCAATAGATTGCATTGCACACTGCGTTAGCTGTTCATTTACTCTCATGACAAGTGACTTTGTCCTACATTACCAGTATGAATGCTGATGGGATAACCATGTCCGGTAATTCACATACTAGCCCTACGGTGTGTACTGAAAGCCAGAGCATTTAATAGAGGTGTCGCAGAACCATTCAGTTAAATGATATGTCTGCTGTAACAAATCAGCTCTCTGACACTCATGCATCAAACTAATGCTCGCAGAGAACATGATCAAACATTCGCTTGCAGTCGTCTAGTGTACCAGCCAAATTACCACTCAGGAAAAGGTGATTTGAAGATACGCATCTATTAAAGATCTAGGAGCCCGGCTGCTCAGTGGCTGTATTATACTGTGTTACATGAAATACAAATGGGTTTGACTTTGACAATTTAAATCAGTCTGCACTGTAAGAGGGCTCTGTCTTTGCCATACAAAGTATTTTTCAAGTAGAAAATAAATGGTAGGGGATGGGAAACAATTCCCCTGCATGACTTGCACTCTGTTTATACTGAGTGGTTGTTAAATCACAATTCAGGATTCCAACCACCAAACACTACTCCAAAACATAAATTCCATATGCACATATCTAAATCTGAGACTTGTTCATGAAATTTCTTCCAAAACATCCAAATGTGATTCATAATACAGTATGTGCATCTGGTGCAGTACTGATGATGCACATTTTAAGTTCAAGTGTCATCAACTTTCACTTATGTCCATGACGATGCATCATTTTGCTTTAATTTGAAGGGATCCATTTGAAAGACTCACTTTAGATTTTGTAACAAGAATAAGCTACCTTCTCTGTAAGGCCATAATACTGATTGTAAAGAAAACCAAATCGTTTCCACAAGTTTATCATCTGGAAACCATGAATATCTGTTCTAATCCACCCAGTAGGTGTGGAGATATTTCAATGGGTAATGGAAACTTCTGGTGGTGCAAGATGAAAAGTCTGGGATTTAAAAAGTTATTTGGATTCATCATCTGGAGACCTATTCATGGACTTTCATGGCAGTCCATCCAATAGCACTTTCAACCAATGTGGTAGACCACACCCAACAGACATGGCCTTCCCTAGAGACATGTTGTGGTTAGCATGACAAAAACTCTTTAAATCGCTGGATTTTATGAATCAATTGTGAGGTTCTGAACAACTGAGTCATGATCACTCAATCTACTGCTTGTTCCAACACAGTACATATGTTTATTTAGACAATTTCATTTTATTATGCTAACATTCTTTAAAGCTTTTAATCTACTTGGAGCATTTTAACCCTTTATAGGGCAAGTGACTACTTTTGGTCATTTCTGTACATGTTAGATATCAACACATTTTTCTTGTATTTCTTATATAAATACTTATTGGTATTTGTTTTACCACTGACGGGCGAGTAACCTGATATGGTAACTTCATTGGCCTTGATTTTCTACAAAATGAAAAATGTTACAAAAGAGGCTCTCCAATAACAGCCTAAGGTTGATTTTTTGAATTTCAAAGTATTTCAATGAGTGCCCTATAAAGGGTTAAGATAATTTGAATTCTGGTGTTCCGCACTTGGGCTTTAATTAGACACCAATTCGCTGTCTAAAAACATTGACCTCTGATAGAGACCATGTAGTGTTTTTCTTTGACATACACTACAAGTGTCATACACTTTGACAGACAACAAATGGAAAATAAAATGTGCATGATGGCTGCGGGGCATGAGAGGGATGAAGCAATGCTGGCAAGTCACGAAAAAAGAAAGTAAGGACTGCAACTGCATGAAAAGACTTTGATGAGTCATGCTATGATTCTGGCATGTTTTCACAGATATTATTCTAGTCACTGGAATAAGAGTTTTGAGTTGTCATGCTATGTGTAATGTAGAAAGGATTGTTGGTGGTGACAGATATCACCAACGTACAGCTCCCTGCAGCTCTATGGAGGTTTTCAGGGTATTTGAACACTTTCTTTTGGTTTCACAGCCAGCAACTCTTCTGTTTAGATTCAGTTTTACTACTCTCATCTTTGTTTTTAGCAAAAAAAAATCACTATATACTATCTACCCAGCACCAAACACCAGGCAGCAGTAGCAGCTAACTGGTGAACATAGTGGAGCATTGAGTAGCTAAAGAGCCAAATGTCTCCACCAGGAGTTAGTGGAGAGCAAAACAGAAATAAAGGGAGAGTGAGTATTGGGCTTACATTCATTGGGTGGACACAAACACACCTCCAAATGAATGCTAATTTTGCTCTATATCTGCGTAATGTGTAAAGAAGCCACTGTTTGCTTACACCTTTGCCCAATACTTTAGAAGGTGATAATATGTCAATGTTGTCACTTTATGGCCAAAAACAAATCAATGAATGCAGCTTTAAAATCTGATTTTATCAAGCCTTCAGCAGTCATTCCTGAAACACCCTACACCTTGTGACTCCTTCAGCATCTTTTCTCTCTATGTTAGTAATTTCACTGCAGTTTCCTGTGATTATTGGTAAGCCCAGCTGCCTCTCCAGGGAATTCATTCTCATTCTGTGATAACAGCTCCATTGGCTCTTCACAGCTGCCAAGGACTTCATGGAGCTGGAGGCAGAGACCCAAAACCTCTGGTGTGT
Source organism: Nannoperca obscura (assembly GCA_036024295.1). NCBI lineage: Eukaryota > Metazoa > Chordata > Actinopteri > Centrarchiformes > Percichthyidae > Nannoperca > Nannoperca obscura. The sequence continues at coordinate 10,841 of JAVQJL010041937.1, forward strand.
GTGATCGTGAACCAAAAGGCCTCTGGGATGACTTTTACATCCAGTAGCAATATTACTACCAGCTTAGAAAAATGGATCTTGGGTTGTTTGTCATTGCCACAACACAATGCCTATAATACGGCAGTGTTCAGTTAGCACCCCTTCGATTTGAAATCACATTTTCATGAGCATTGTACCAATGTTCAGGCAAGAATAATAAATTAGATTTCCTCCAAGATTATCTTACACAATTTCCCTCACATCCATGTAAGTGCTGTTCCAAAAGGATGCTGGGTACTTCTTCTGTGCAATTTTGAGTGAATAGGGCCTGATTTTGATGAAGGCTATGATGATCACTCCATTCAGGCCAAGTAAGAAGGAAATACAACCGCTTGCCAGTCTTCATACCAAGAGCTCTTTTAATCAGTGCTGAGAAGGGAATAAAATGCATTCAATCTTACTTTGGCCTTCAGGGCTACTTCATAGGACTTAATGGACAATAGAAGGAAAATTCAGCTCTAAAATATGAAGTTAGGGGAGAGAATATAAAATATACTACCTCCTTTGCAGGAAACATGGGGAGATTTGCCCTGGCCCTTAATCTGAATTTGTAATACTGATGTACAACTCTGTGGAGAATACATTTTAAAAGGTAGAAAAGGTCACTGTGACAGAATTCAGGATAAGTTTCTCAGAAAAAGAGGGGGTTATTTCTGATTCCCAAAGTCAGCCCTCTATTCACTGCCAACAGAGTGGTTCCACGCTGTAGATCAGTATGACATCACTGATCTGAGTCTTGACTTGCTCCAGGACAGAATCATTCATTCCACTCATTCTGCAGCATAATAACCCAAATGTCAGTTCCAGGAGGATTCCCAGCGGGCGTCGTATTTCCTCCACTTTGTCTGTGAGGCCGGCGAGCTTTTTGACCTGAACTGCTGCAGAATCAGTCTTAACAAAAGTCTGCTGGTGTGCAAGTCAGCAATTCAGGCTGGTGTCACGGTGTGCATTCACAGACAAAGCAATCTGAATATGCAAATTACACAATGAGATCTGAGCCCGAGTCATCACAGGAACTGAAAAGAAAATGAAAGATTTTCCTTCATAACCCACCTGTCTGCACTTGTGGTCAATGTTCAAGCATCCAGCAAGTCAACCCACAGACATCAAAAACAATCACTTGGTTTCCATTTAACCTTCACCAATACCTTTCACATTCTGTCCCTTCTCAGTATGGAATGGATATTTTTGATACGTACATAATTAGTCTCAAAATCAGAGACATTGAAAATGATTTGAAAAATACACTCACTCACAACTGTTAAATGAGCTGATTCATTTTGGAGGCTGTACTTTTTGGTGCTGCTTAATTGTGTTATTGTTATTTGTTTGTAATATTTAGTCTACCCTCAATGGTATAAATAAGGTCAACTTGAAAACTGCAAACAAAATGACAAAAAAATACAGTATTAGTTGTTGCAAATGTGACAATAATCACTTTCTTGCTGAGAGTTAGATACCACTCTCATGTTGGTACACTAAATATATTGTACAAGCTGCAGCTTATTAGCTTAGCATAAAGACTGATAGCAGCGAGCCAGTCTTTGTCCAAACATAAGGAAATCTGCCTACCAACACCTTAAAGCTCACAAGTGAGCATTTTTTATTAGTACTACAAGCATTCTAGCTAAACTAACGCAGTAAACATTACCTGCTAAACACGGGCTACATCCTAAGAGCCTTGAGACGTCTATGGAGGATTTCCTATTTGCGTCACCAACCGTCACAAAGTGCCACTCCGCTGCAGTGCTTGAGCTTTTTAAGGCCACTTGGTTTTTAACATTTGTACCGTCAGCTATTCCAGTGACTTGAAACCCAGTACTTCCATTTAAAAGTGTAATCCTGCTTGGACGCTGTTGACAATACGTTTGGGGGCTCCATATTCCCTTGTGTGCAATGAATCTTGGGAAAGGTTGGATAGAAGGATACAGCTATTGGATCCTTCAGATTTGGGATTTCTCTGAATTGAAACATTTATTGTCATTGAGAGCATGTTAACATATTGACGTTTGCATTTAACTCAAGCGTCGTGCCTAAGTACAGCCTCACGGAGACTCTAGCATGGTTGTCTTGTTCAATCATTCGTTTTTTGTGACTTTTAAAACTCATACGAGTTGTTAGAAAAGCTTTCCAGACACTCGAGACTTGACACCAAACCTGTACTCAAATTCTGCATTCCTAGCTTTAGAACACAGCAGCGCAGCCAGCCATCCTCATCTTCAACACTGTGCTGCTGAGGCCGGTCACACTGAGGTAGAACTGGGAGAAGCATTTGAAAACATCACTTCAAGCAGTCCGTCAGAAGACCTGAGAGACTTTGATAACATAAGGCAGGAACTTGCACCCACTAATACCTTGATTCTTGTATGTTTTGCAAGATGCAAAGATTCATAGAGAATATTGTGGCTTTTTCTGAGAACTACAGTATGAAATATCTGCACCACAGAAAGAATGACTCAACCCGGTCATGTGTTTAAAACTGAAATCAAATTGTGGTTTTTAGATTCAAAAAAGCCAGGCACTTCCTTTTCACACACTTCTTCTTTGTAGCAGGAAATTAGATTTAAGGCAAGCTTGCATGGTTTTATTTGAATGTGTACCACCATGTTGATTGTGCTTCAGCTAATGCAAGCCCAAGAAAGCTTCCACCATCTGCCGATAAAACAACATGGAGTCTGCACACAACAGGAAACTCTGGACATGCAGCACAAACCTGGGACTTTGCAAAGGTATGTGCATTTTGTTGTGACAGTGAAGCATCAGTGAAACCATAATATTCTTATTGTGCATTTCTTATTGTTTTTATTGTTGTTGTGTGCTACGCTCAGTGATATTTATTATAGGTATTATTTGTTACTATATTTGTTTATATACATACATGTTTTTAAACCTGGTGTACTGACAGATGAGTGCTTTGGTGTGTGTGTGTGTGTTTGCCATGCTACAAGCCAAATTTCCCATATGAAACAATACATCTCAATACATGTGTTCCGAAAATCACAATGAAATATAAGTACTGACTATTGAAACACATTTAGTTAAGTATTATTAAAGATCACAGAGTCAGTCAATCAAATTGATTTTGATTTCTGATTTCACATTTACAATATTGTAAACGTGTATACCTGCAAACCCAGATTACTAACTACTATTTGTTTGATAATACTGTATGCACCACAAAGTCCAGTATAAACTGATTATAGGGGCCTATGTGTCCCACCAGTATGTTCCTCAATGGCCTATAGGGGGGCCCTGATATAACATCTAGATTTAAGGACTTCATAATGTGAGTTTATATTGCCCTTACATGATGCATTTTACTAAATAATTGAGCTTAGTCAAGTCGTCACAAACAGTTTACTCACTAATACATACACAGTGCACAAACAGTAGGAGGAACAGGAGCGTCAATGGTGGAACATAGTTTCTTTTTTCCCCAGGGGCTCCTAAGAGAGTTAATCTGGCCCTGGCTAAGTTAGTTATATGACAGACAAAATTATTATTTAGGCTGCAAATAAACAATGCTCAAGGGAGCAAGGAAGCCTTATCAGCAATTTATAAATGTGATGTGTTTAAGTAATGCAAATATTTGGCATTTTATGTAAAACCCATTAGCCATAATCGTAAATTTCCTCCAGATTCCCTGTATTATGTTTATTTAGAAGGAGTCTACATTGTGCTGAAAAACAAATAGCACTGATCCAAAAGATGATTCATGTTGCACTCAAAGATATTACACACACCAAAATTTACCCAAGTTATCAATTTTGATCAAACATACATGTTTATAGTTTTGTTACAGTTTTTTAGGAGACACTGAGTGCAGCCCACATTATAAGACCATTTAAATGAATGGAACAGACTACTACACAGAGCAAGATACTGACTAATACTGCCTCCAGGTGGAGCTGGAAGACAGCAGATTCTCTACAGGTCAGCCTTCCCTCAGGGTCCCTGTTCCTAGATATGAATACATACAGTCGTTGCTCCACCTGCGTGGCAAAGCAGATCTTTTGAGCCATTTCATCAGTATTAGTAATTCATATGTTTATACAACCCCAGACTTATTTGTTGCCTATGCAGTTTTATAACTTTATTGTTGAATTATTTAATTATTTTCCTTGTTTTATCGTTTGTGTTAATATTTCATGTGTGCGCTTTAAATCTATTTTCATTATCCCTGCTGAGTCGTGTTGCTTTAAGCAGTGCAACGACCTTATTCCTCCCAGTTGATCAATAAACTTTTATCATCTTATGTTATCATGGAGGCATAGCATTAAATTATACCACGCACGACTCTGAATCATTCAATTCAAATGTAGAATTATGATTAAATAGTGTTGATTAGACAATATGGAGTGCTGCCGGGTGTGGTGGTGACAAATAAAACCACGTTACCCAGAAGGCCTTGCGCTGTCAATAAGGAAATGGGTCAGGTAAAAGTCTCTTCCTGAAATTGTTTTTTTTACCTGTAAACGCAGCTTTAATTGTCGACATTGTTGTTGTCATTTGTCTTTATATATGTGGAGTATTTGAGACTGTGCGCTTTTTGAACACGTAAAATCTTCAGACTTTTTTGGTGAAAGCTAACAGCAGCGAGTAACTTGGGAAGACAATTTTCACAAGACTTCATTTGAAACATGCAAATTTAAGGTTAACTTCCTCGGAGAGAAGAGATACGCACCTGTCACAGAACCAGTTAACACCTCAAAGGAATCTATGCGTTACCTTATTGAATTCGGTGTAGTTAAAATGTTTTAATGTAGGAGTAAATCGCCATGTTGTTGTAAAAGTTGATATAATAGCTAAGTGCGTCAAAGTTACGTGAATGACGAACTGAAGATGTACCTTTGCCAGAAAGCCGTTATCTACTGACGTTTTATCACACGAGCGTGGTAACTTTATCACATTTGAAAAGGGGCAGTTCTCACTTCAGTAGAACTTTTACAGTTTTTCTATTCCACTCCCACTTTCTATATTATTTATAGGCAGCAGATGCAGCGGGCTGGTCCTTCATCCTCCAGCTGCTCCTCCGCGTCTGACTGCTTCCCCCTCGGCCTCCTCAACACAGCGGAATGTGGAAGTGAGAGTTCCGTCGAGCCGGAGAAACACGAAGTGAGAGACAATTACCCTTTTGAGTATAAGTCAAAGATTGACCAGGGGAAAAACTCATTCGGTAAAGCAATATCTCCTACATGATGTGCACTTCTAAGTTCAGTATTGTAGAGTAGGAAGTGTTGTCAGTGCAGCAGCAGCTGTGGACGAGGTAAGTCATGGTGCACATTTCTGATTCTGATCATGAGTTTCATGTGATGTTATAATAAATATTGGTAGTTAAATGTAAAACCATGATTTAAACTTACTTATATTGTTATTTTAGGGCAATTTGTGATTGTTTAAAGGAATTAAGGTTAGTTTTCACGTTTTTATATTTTTAGTGTTTCATTTAATTGAGTTAATTTTCAGCTCTGGCTTTTAGCTGCTGCTTTTATCAATTGCAACTGACAAAGTGTGAGCAAGAAGGTATATAATGATTTGGTGCATACGCCAAGGTTAACACTGGGCCAGATCCAGTAGAAAAGTTCTCCAGACATCTGAAGAACATAAAGTCTTTGTTTCAATGGCTATATTTCAATGTGTAGTTGGTATCTGTCATACTAAAATACAGCAGTCGTATGGCTGTGGAAACAATGGCTCTGTGTGACCCAGATGTCTAAAAACGTTACTCTTTGTAAGTGAACTTATCCCAGTTTAAATCTAAACATTTCGACACCCTTTACCTGCAAATGACCTGCAAACCAGTACGTACTGCGCAGTGACGGCTTCATGTTGGGCTTCAGTCAGCAACACGACACTCTTGTGTGTCGTTCTGATCTTGTTGTTTTTCGTTGGTGTTAGTCTACAGATCCCTCCAGGATGAGGTCCATCATGAGCTTCTACATCTGCTACCTGCTGTGCCTGGCCTTAAGCCTGGCCTGCATGGTGTGCGTGTGTTTGTGGAACAGCCGGTGGCGCGGCGGTTTCGCCTGGGACGGCTCGACCCTGCAGTTCAACTGGCACCCCGTCCTGATGGTGGCAGGTCTGGTTGTGCTGTACGGCAACGGTGAGCGCCTTTTCATATTTGGACCACGCAGGGTTTCGTTTCTGCTTCTCACTTCTGTTCCTCCTTGTAATTACACATTAGGGGTTTCGCAGAGACCTAGCGTATAATTTGATGCATCATTTCAGTAGCATGAATGTGAGGCAACGTCCACAGTGGCTGTTATAGGTGCCACACTTCAGTGATTGAGTCAGTTCTTATCTGCCGTGAAGTAAAACTGGATCAAATTAAAGAAGGTGCCTTTCAGCAGGGAAATGTTGTGTTTGTCCGCCGCGGTGCATGATGTACTGGACTAGATGTTGTAATGGTGGCTGCTGTCTTTCTTTCTCTTTCTGGATGCATTCATGGGAGCACAATCATGTAGTACAGGTAGGAACTTCACACTTCTGCTTATTCAAATCCCCTTCAACATTTAGTAAACATTTGTTTGTGTCCACCAGTTTTCAGTCCTTTCATCTCTAACATGCAGTGTTGAAACGATCCCGTCGTCATGTTTGTTTGTTGTCTCCTGGATTTTAGAGTAACAACTTACATGTGATGATAAAAGCTTCCAGAACCTGGCAATTTAGGGTTTAGTTGCCTTGAAAGTGCTTAAAAAGTGCTTGTATTTTACTCTTAAAAAGAAGTTCCAACCCTGATGCCAAAGAGGCACATTCTCTTCATTTAGATGGTTAAGCATTGTTTATGTTCACGTTTTATTTCAGTCCAATAAATACTTTTTCCTCCTGTGATTTAGCATTGCACTTCAACAAACTAGGATATACAGCACAGCTCCAAAAACATGTCCAATATTGCAACTTTCATTAAACTAAACGCCCACGTCTTTCAAACTCCATCGTCTCAATTCAGGGGCCACATCCGGCACTGAAGACAGAGTGCGTCTCTATTTCAAGGCTCCTTCACATGCTGCCTTTGGTTCCCAGATTTAGAGCAGCTGCGAGCAGGTTTACACTTTTAAATCTGCGTATTGGGTTTCAACTTGCTCAAAAGCTAGCGATACAAATGTTAAAAACCTCAAATGCAGCTGTCAGGTTGCTAGGCAACAGGAGCGGCGCTTCGTGATGGTGGTGACGCAAATAGGAACTAGACTTGTAGTCTGTAATGCAGACTTCATGTTAAAATGGCATCATCAGGGTTGTGCCACAGAAGACTTCATACATCTGCAGTGCACACACGAACATTTTAAATACATGTTGCATCTTTTGTGTCCCTACAGGAGCCGTGCTGTACCGCGTCCCCCTGACCTGGGGTCAGAATAAACTCCCTTGGAAGCTGCTGCATGCTACACTGATGCTTCTCGCCCTGGTGCTGTCCATCGTGGGGCTTTGTGCTGTGTTTGACTTCCACAATGTCACAAAGGTTTCCAACCTCTACTCCTTACACAGCTGGATTGGAATTGCTGCTACAGCTCTTTTCGCCATACAGGTGCTCGACTTTACATGTAGACACTGAGGCTACATCCACACACACGTCTTCATTTTAAAATACACAGCAGCGTTATATCACCATTCCACATATAATCTCTATAATCAGCTGTACTACACACCTGAAAACACATCACATGACCATTCAGGTACACGGGGCGTGCTGGTGTAAACAGGAATGATTTGATTTGATGAGTTTTAAAACAAAAACGTAGTGGTGTGGATGAATCGCTTCATTAGTCAAGTGCAATACGTTTTTTTTGATTGAGCTTTGACTGGCTGCCTCTGTCTCTCCCTCCATTGGTCCATCCAGTGGGCGGTGGGCGTGGCTGGCTTCCTCCTGCCCTGCTCCCCTGCATCACTACGGAAACTCCTGAAACCCGTGCACGTGTGGATGGGAGGCAGCATCCTGTTGCTAAGCATCGCTGCCTGCATCTCCGGAATCAACGAGAAACTCTTCTTTGTCCTGTGAGCGCCATGATTCTGTGCAACTTTATTGGTATTTTCCTCAAAGATAAACTGATAAATGTGTTTCTCCACAGCAAAGGGAACGCCAGTGGAACTCAGCCATATACTGACCTTCCAGCTGAGGCTTTGTTAGGAAACTGGTTAGGAGTTTTGATTGTAGCCTTCGGCTTGGTTGTCCTGAAGATTTTGTCCAACCATGAATGGCAGCGGCCAGACTCCAGGCCTGAGGATATGGCTTACACGGTGAGAACATCCGTGTAGTTCATGTGCAACAAAAGCAAGATTAGGGAACAATAATCAAGTCATTTTAATAATCATGCTTATCAACTGTGTTCCACAGCCATTGCTTCATGAAGAAAACGAATGAATGAAGGAAGCTGCATCAAACCCGACCATCACAGATGACAAGTGGCTTAATAAATGTAAAAGGTGTATTTTGAATGTACAAGCAGCCGAACAGTGTGAGAATGATGTCTGTTGTGGGTTTAAATATTTATTTGAATAAAAAAAGTGTCTCCTCAAAGCTGTGACATTTTCCTCTCTTACACTGTATAAGCTCTCCCATGATGCTTTGTGGCTTTTACATCGTGCAGTAAAGCTGTCGCTGGACCAAGGTATTAAAGTTTGTGACGATATACTGCAGGATTTACTAACTGTGTATTTACCTTTGCTAGCACACAGTTTGTGAATAGCTGGAAGTACTGAGTTGGGCTGTAATGTCCTTTTATCATCTCAAACCTCTGAGGTAGAGTTTAACGTGGCAACATTTTCCTCTCACTTTATTTAAATGTCAGTCGGACCTGTAACATTCAACAATTCTTATTTGCAGAATCATATGCAGCATGTTTCTACTTTTCTATTTTCAGGTTTCTCTTCTTTGGATATTGTGGTTCACTGGAAGTTTCTTTAATGGATGTTATCACTTTTTGACAGTGCCATTGTTTCAGTCCATTTTCTTAACTGTTCCCAGTGCTTTCAACCCACAGCCTACTTTAGCAAGTGGAACTAACTGGTTGTGTTATACGTTTCCGAGTAACCAAAGTTCTGCACTAAGGTCACATGATGACAAAAATAAAAGTAAATAAGACATGCTCATCTAGGACAAAACTAGGACTGCACACATGCCGTTATGTTATCAAGGTTAGGAATATGCTTCAATTTAAATATACTCTTAGGAAAACGCTTGCTCCTACATAATCTGGTGTTTCATCATTTACACAATCACTCACGGAATAAAAAATATATTTTAATATTTGATGTGAAACAACCTGTCGTCATATTTGTCTGTTGTCCCCTGGTGTCTCACTCTAGACCCAGACAGGCCTGGAGCTGGAAAGGCTGACATGAACCCGAAATGAAAAGAGGCTGTTTATCCGTTCCACTCCGCATGAGGGCAAACATCTGCTCGCAGATAATTACTGTTCATATAAAGGAACTTTGTAAACTTTAGTTTTTTATACATGTTGCATTTATAGTAACATGTTAGAAGAAGTGATGATAAAGACTTTTTAATATTGCCACACGAACGTTTCGGGCGAGACTCCCTTCTTCAGCTTGTCTTCTGTATTCTGCAATTTCTCAATCAGTAGCCTATACTCAGGTGGGGTTAATTATAGGCAAAGTAAACCCAGCTGTGTAACCAGTAAATCTGGTTCCTGTCGAGGTCTATGACCAAACCAAATCCATCTAAAAGTGTCAGCATTAACTGCAATTAATGCTGACACTTTTAGATGGATTCAGATGTTATCATGAATTAGTATGAAACTTTAGCAGTATGCATTATCTGTCTGGTTGGAGTCTCACAAATCTGGAAATTCAAATGTTCTTATCCCTCTTGATCCTGTGTTCTGCACTTTGTACTGTGTACAACACACAGCTGCAGGATAATTCTTATAATGACTTTCTTTCTTTACAGTGCTTTTCCAGAACTGTTTCCAGAACTGCGGTTATAAATGCACATTAATTAATAAATAATCTGAAGTCAACATGAAAGAATCTGTCAAAATGTCTCCCATCAAATTTGGGGCCATCTGGCCCGAAGCGAGCCATGTTTAGGACTTCCCAGGAAACCATGGAAACAGCTTTTATCTTCTTCCCGAAACTATAATGAACGATCTGGTTGTCTGAGTAAACACGCATCTCTCTTACCGAGTGCTGTGAGTGAGTTCTGCAGAAAAACAATGCTACTGCTGATATGATCCTCTCACCCTGATTCCCTCTGAGATGGAATCTGGCTTTAACAGGACAGAGGAAGAACATACCCCAGGAAGTGTCTCTTCCGAGACACTTCCTGGTCCACCACAGACAGGCTGTCCAGAGTTTGCTGTCACATTGACCTAATAACAAATCACTGCTGAAGTACTTTGTTTACCAAAGCCACAAAAGACAGAAGTAGAGAAAGCCCCTGGGGAAGTCTGCAGTGAATGTGTACACCGCAGGCCTCAACATAGAATTATGTGAGTGAAACGCATCAGATTTCTCATTGACAGAAACACAATTCAGACTCCAGTTTTCTTTTAGTTACAGCAGGACACCACTGAGTGTAGATTCAGAACTCCCATTCTAATGGAAAGCATGTTGAAATACCTTGAAGGAGGTCAGGTATTTGATTGTAACATTGTAGGACATGAGCATGACTCATAATATGGTGATTCTGCACATTTCTTGATTAAAAGAATAGTTTGACATTTTAGGAAATACCCCTATTTGCTTTCTTGTGCAAAGTTTGATGAGACAATGACGATGACACCACTCTCATATCTGTATGTTAAACTAACAACCAGCAGCTGATTAGCTTAGCTTAGCTAGTCTAGTTCTGTAAAAATGATGTGCTTGCCAGCACCTCTAAAGCTCACAAATTAACACATTACATATTCCTTGGTTGATCTGTTCAAAGACTAAAGTGTAGCAAGGCTTTAGAGTCTACAGCTACACTAGCTGCTCTGTGATGCTGTAGGCTACTTGTAGTCACAGTGGTGCTTTGAGATAAATGCTAACATCAACATGGTAACATGCTCAAAATGACAAGGCGAACATGCTGATGTTTAGCAGGTATAATGTTTACCTTGTTCACCATCTCAGTTTAGTGTGTTAGCATGCTAACATTTGCTGATTAGCACTAAACACAAAGTACAGCAGAGGCTAATGGGTATGTCATTAGTTTTGCAAGTATATGATCATGAACCAAAGTATTAGACAAATTAAAAACTTCACCCGGTCATGGTGCTAGATGAAACGTTTAGGAAACAGCAAAGTAATTACAAATCATCCTGAGGGGAACATGGACGTCTGTATCAGTTTTCATGACAAATCATCGGGTAGTTGCTCAGTAGACTCAATAGTTTTATAGAGGCGTTTGTTTCGGACTGTTTCTTAACCTGGTGCAATGACTTCCAGGGAGACTAAAAAAGTTTTCAGTTTTCCTTTTTTAGTTTCCTTGGTGAATTCCAGGAACCTTGTGTTGCCTTGTGTGAGGTTGCCCAGCAACCACTTTAGACTCCAGCTCCTGGCCAAGACACACAACTTCCTCTGTAAAACCTTTTTTACACTTGAGTTTCAGATTTAACCAATATATATGTGTTAGTGAGCACATTAGTGAGCTTTAGAGGTGCTGGTAAGTTTTCATTGGTTTTCATCCTTTATGGTAAGCTAAGCTATCTCTTACCTGGCTTTTTTCATATTTAATATATAGACATGAAAGGGGTATTGATCTTCTCATCTACTTCTCAGCTAGAAAGTGAATAATTAATAATAATTCCAAACCATCCAACCACTATTCATTCATATTTCAAGTTCTGTTTCTAGTCCAGGTGGTCTCCGTGTATCTGGATGCTGGAAAACACTCAATATGCAAACTCAAAACAAAAAGTACCCATTCAGGAGATCAAACCTAGCGTGTTGCCATTAAGTCACATTGATATTAATCATTATCGACTGTTTAATGTGAAATTGCAAGGCAAAAGTGTGATGGCGATTTGTGTCACTTGTATCCCTTGATGAAAATGATGACAGTGAAGGCCGCACCCTGAGCTCAGCTGTGCAGAAATGAAAGAGGGGAAGATGAAATGAGTTCATGCAAGACTGATTGTGATCGGTTAGTGCTCTTTGAACGGACTGGCAGGCAACAGTGTGGCAACAGTCTCCACTGACGCTGCAGAGGCTGAGAGTTAAAGTGGAGTAACACATGATCATCAGATGACACAAACACCTCAGGTGTTAAGAAACTTGCCTTCTGAAAGGCATGACTAGTGCTAGGGGAGTCCCACAACAAAGGCAAAACAGCACAACATGAGTGAAATTACTTCAAGACACTTCACAGATTATGTTATGGAGGTCAAAAGATTTCAGGCAGCACTTTGTAACTGTTCTGCAGATCTGTATTGTCTTGTTCAAGACAACCACATCTATCCCACAACTCACACTGATTTCCTCCTGTCCACAAAAAAACAATATAATGCCAAAGCTGGACCGCAGAGTCACTAATGATCTGTCTGGTTTATGATGTGAGGAAAAAAGCTTGGAGGAGAAAGTTACCTAACACATCGTTGTATAGTTGAATTTTTTATACTTGTGCCACAAAGTTTGTCACATGCTTGGAAGATAAAATTCCCTGTCCTGTTTTACACAAGGTGGCAGCAGAGTCATGTCGAGGACAGTGAAGGGTTTAAACACTTTAAGGATACTTGTGCTGCCATCTTGTAATTAGTTTTTAATTATATGCCATGTACTTTTTTGTACAGAGGAGGAGAGGAGATTGGCAGGCAAAACATCCTCCTACTCACGACAGGTCAAAGTTGCCTATGTGTACTTTCGGAAATATAGTTGAGGACAAATGTATGACTGCAGAGGGTGGTAAAAATAGTATTTCAAAAAAGTGTGCAGAGATGTGACATAATGCAGATAGACACATGGACACATAGTAAAGGTTGATGTTTTTTTTATTCATGTTCATTTCTACTAATCTATTGTGCCACATGTTTAGTAATAAATTGTATCAAGACATTTTCATAACAAGTGAATTAAAATATAAAATAATTACATGCACTACAGCACAGCTCTGTCTCCGTTATCTTGCCAAAATACGAACACACTCCATTAGTTTATTATCATCCAGCCAAAAATACTTGAAAATCTAACAAAGCATATTCAGAATGTCTCACTGCTAATGAGTGTAGAGGAGTGCTGCACTTTAAAGAGAACATAAAAATCATACTCTTTGCATGTTTCCAAGACTGTAGACAGATGAAACCTAAGTGCACAATACCTCATAGTTAGTATTGCCAAGCTCATTTAAATACTTCAGTTTTGGACCACTCCTAAGTTTTTTATGGATCAGTGCGTTTTGGTATACAGAGGAAAAAAATAAATCCAATAAAGAAAGGACTATGCAGAATCATTTATTTGATGGATTAAATTATATTAAATACTTTTCTAATATTTCCAAAAATGAGAAAAAAAAATCCTATGTGGGGAAAAGAACATGGAGAAAAGAACTTATACAATATAATCCTGTAGCGTTAACAGATTCTTTGGCCACTTGGGGGCAGCGTAAACAAGCCATGACCATTATAATTTACAACATTATATTTTAATCTGATATTGCTAGTTAGCATACAGCTGCCTATTTACACAGCCAGTGCATATGGGTCAGTAGTAGCATTCATTTGGAGTTGCATGGCCACCTGATGAATGAAAGCCCCATGTTTTTAGTTCTTTTTGGTTTCCTGTCTCCTTAACTAAAGTGACTCTAGTTAACATGATAACATGACATTTGTTCACCCACTAGTTGCTAACTGTCTGTCTGGTTGTGGTGGAGTGAACCAAAACAGTAAAGTTGTGGAAAAGGGGGCCTTTCACATACCTTACAAGTGTTAATATCCATTGTTAATATCGGTTACAAATTGATTATAGGGCCTTAGATAAATTGTACTTTAGTGTAAACTAAACTAAAGGGACATCTTTAGCTTACTTTATGGAATTTCCTAAAACAAATAGGTTTACATTTAGACTAATGGCCCCCAAATTGCATTGGTTTACGCATTTCATACTGTACACAATACATCTAGTATTCATCCAGTAAAGAGATGTTCCCCCATTTCTCATTTTTCATAGTTGTTTAAAAGACACTCCGGCGTTTCCGACAGCCTTCGAAGGCAGCATTGTCTTCTCTGTGTTCAGGTCGGATCCGCTACTTCAGCGTCCCGGGGCATCTCTGGTGAGGTCACCGTAAGGTGGGGCGTCAGTGGGCGGGGCCCCCGCAGCGCCGGTCCAAAGAGATTTGCATTAGAGAGGGAGTGAAAGTTTGGAGAGAAGAAGCGGCTGACTTTGGGCTTTGCTCTGTAACCTACTGTCCGTGACTGCAGCCTGCAGGAGCACGCACACAGCCTCAGGAGGGACAAGGAAAGTAAGTTCAACTAGAGCCTGAAAATATGCAGTCACCTCCAGAACTGAAAAATCTAACTACAGCCTGTGTTGTTGACTGTGTCTATGTGATGGTCAGCAATGATGCCTTTAAAGTCCTGTGATGTTCCTGCACGGTGTTCTTTGTGTTAGGACTACACCATGGTGTAAAGTTTTGCTCTGTCTGTCTATAATCTGTCATGGACTTGTAGTAAGTGATAAAACACGAGCTAGAATTATAGAAACAATCTCTTTACATTTCTGTTTTTACATAATTGAAACATGTCTGTATTGTGTAACCTCATGTATTACATTTGAGCACTACATATATACAGTGGTTAAAACAATGTATCATCAGACTATTGATCACCAACAGTTGGCTGGTTTCAGTATCTTCAAGGTGAGAATGTGCAGCTTTTGTCTGTTTTGTATTATACATGGAATTAAAATCGGGTCAAGTCCCCTTGGCCTCTCTGAATGGATTTTCTGACATTTAATTAACAAAACGGTGAATAGATCAGAAAGAAGTTGTGTGGATTGCAGGTATTTTTTTGATTGTATTTTGTATTGTATCTACATTGTATTTACATTGTATTTACATTGGAAAGGACATTGTGAAATAGAGAAAATGTCACAGTCCAAACCTTTTTGGTGCATTTTAGTCTCTGTCTGCCTGCAGCGAAGCTCTCGTACGAGTGCTTCAGAAAGCAGGGCAGGAGAGGAACAGTCGACATTCTTATAAACTGACATTTTGACCTCTTCAGCCGAAGCGTAGATCCCCTCCGGCAGCAGGTAGGAGTGGTGTCTGACTGCCATGAAGGTGAAAGCATATAAAGACATGTATAAGACACAAAAGCACTTCTGACCGTCCTCACAGCTCGATTATACGGGCAATAAGCGCTGTTTAAAGAGGGGTCGCATTGGTTGAAATACATACAGGATATGTGGCTCTGTTTGGTAAGATGTTGCTAAATGACAGCAGCTTCGTCCAATCTTCATCCTTTCTGAATGTTAGGTCCTTTTGAAAGAGATCGTTTGTTTTTTTGAGCGTGAAATGGGTTCCATTCAGAAAGGAGCTGGTCTGGAAGCGTAATGGAAGTGTATTCCCTTACTCGAGCCGTAGTTCTCATGTACATGCTGACCATATTTTTGTAATGACAACGCGGCTGTTTGGACTGAGACTGTAAGCAGAGCCAGAGGCTGCAGGCTCCGTTCCATCTGTTCATTCTGTGATGTGTTGTTGTTTCTAGCTCGTGTAATCACTGCCACGTTACAATGAGGAAAGTAGAAACCCTGCAGTTGGAGGATCCTCCGTCTCCTGCCAGATGTTTTTACGCAAAAGATTTCGACATTGAATGAGTCGTTGAAACACAGCTGTTGAGTCAGTGGGTGATTTCAGTTGTGAGAATATTCTCAGTCACATTTTGACCGACCATGACCTCCACGCTACATCAGGCTTTGACTTTCTCTTTAAAGCTAGAAGCAGTGGCCTAGTCGTACATCATGGTTTTTCTGTGGGAGTTTGGCATTACATCACCCTGCAGGTGTCTTTAACGCTTCAGTCCAGCTTTTCTTGAACTCATTTTCTGAACTTAACTTAAAGACAACTACTGACTGATCATCTCACACACAGTCATTTGAATTATTGTGCAACTGTTTCCCATAAATTCATATGTAGCTAATTTATATCATCCGGGTGAAAGTTCTCTGTTTGTCACTACAAGCAACCCACATGGTGATTCTATCTGTTGTTAATATCGACATATTGACTCGTGCAGCATATATATTAAACACCATCATTGATGGCGAGCTGTTAGAAGAGGCACTTCTACAATTTAGAATTGTAAAACTTTTGTGGGACTCACAAGAGACAGATGAAAACAAAAAGGATGGTCAAAGTCAAAGCACTGGTAAATGACCTCTGCCAAACTCCATCCCCACTTGTAGCACAGGCTTTTACAAATCTGAGGTCTCCAAGCGCCCCTTTAATGTCCCATCCCATGCTTGTTCTTCAGCACCAGAGTTTTAATGAGTGCTCCTCTCTTTTTGTCTTTTCATCAGTCTCAACCAAAATGCTGGCTCCCCAGCGTCTGCTTCTGTTAGTGCTATTAGAGCTGGCTCTCGCCCAGTATGAACACCTTGGCTACCCACCGGGCTACCCTGACCCAGAACAGGAGCAGTACTCCACCCCGCAGCTGACGCCAGACACGCCCAAGATTCAGCTCCGGTTGGCGGGAGATAAGAGGAAACACAACGAGGGCCGCGTGGAGGTTTTCTACAACAGCGAATGGGGCACGGTCTGTGATGACGACTTCACTGTCCACGCCGCTCAGGTGGTGTGCAGGGAGCTGGGCTACCTGGAGGCCATCTCATGGTCACCATCCTCAAAGTACGGAAAGGGACAAGGTAGGTACAGTAAAGCACTGTTGTGTCATTCTTTTATCACCTGCCAGGGTGGAAACACATGCAGTATGATAAATGTACTGTATCATCATATCCCTCTTTAATTTAAAGCCAACACTGGCTGAATATTGATGTAACCCCTCTGCCTAAACTCTAACTTTTTGACTGATTTGTACTATTATTCAAACTGGTTCTAGGTAAATGCTACAGAATATGTGGAGAAACCACCTTATCTTCCCTTTGTTGTTTCCACTACTAAAGGGAAATATCCCCCCACATGGAAGTACTGATGGATTTGTCTTTTGTTTCATCAGGACCCATCTGGTTTGACAATCTCCACTGCACTGGCAAAGAAAAGACCTTGGCGCTGTGTCCCTCCAATGGGATCGGTGTTTCGGACTGCAAACACAGTGAAGACGTGGGTGTGGTGTGCAGCGACAAGAGGATCCCGGGGTTTAAATTTGTCAACACCCTGCCCAACCACATAGAGGT
This sequence comes from Nannoperca obscura, assembly GCA_036024295.1. Lineage (NCBI taxonomy): Eukaryota > Metazoa > Chordata > Actinopteri > Centrarchiformes > Percichthyidae > Nannoperca > Nannoperca obscura. The sequence goes on from JAVQJL010041937.1 coordinate 28,166, forward strand.
AAACCTGTCTGAAATCTTGCACACGGATTCAAGCACTTTTTTGCCAAGAGGCTTTGTAGACCTTTTGTTAACTCAAGCTGTTTTTCATGACATCTCTTTTTACTGTTTTCCTAAAGGACATTTGTTTCCTCACACTTTGACGACTTGCACGCTGACAGCTGGGGGTTTTTACGATCGGTATTGCTTTTAGTTATTTTGTGTAAACACCTCTTAAGTCTAAAAAGAACCTGTTCAGGCATAAAAAACGTAACATTACTGCTTTCATCTATCTGTTGAAGTAACAATGTTTTGTCATTCAGACAAAGGTGTCTTTTCCTGTACATAAATCTTAGTTATGGCCCTAGTCGGACATGACAGGACCACTGTGGAAAAAGTTACAATGCTCGTGCAATATTTGGCACTTGGTGTGCGAGAGGGAGCAGTTGCACAGCTATTCATGAAGAAAGTTTTCTGTGGTATCAACTTGTTTTACTGTTGAAGCCTTAATTTATTAGCAAAGCAAGGGCAAGTGACTACCGCATCCTCTTCTCACTTTGAATCTCACAACACATTTTCTCATCAACTTCATAATTTGATAGATGTTATAATGTGTGTAAAAGACAGATTCAAAACTGATTTAGAACAAAAAAGAATGGGAAAATCCACGTTTCACAGCCCCAGATACCCTGACCTTTAGTCGCTGGTATAGGTCAAGTTCCCAAAACCACATTTCTCATGGTGCAACCTAATAGCGTCTTTTTGTTAGACCCTCCTTGCATGATAAATGCCCACGTCTCTCAAGCTCCACACTCCCAGTGTGTAATGCTTTCTATTAAAATAGACTCCAAGGTGAGATAAGCCTGATGCCATCACTAGGGTTTTCATGTCAGACTTGATAAAGCTCCTCCAGAGTTTCAACAAACACAGTACAATTGTTTTCCCAGTCTTAGTAGTACTGCCAGTGCCGCTTCAAATAACAAATCATTCCTGCTTTTTGGCTGGAAACAGCTCTGTACACTTAAAGGCAATATCCCATCCAGGCTCTCTGTTTTAATAACAGCCCGCTCTAAATTGCCTGCAGTGAAAGTGTGTCAGCAAAAGTGAAGTTAAACTGGTAATTGTTATGTGTTGCACTCACAACTGTCAGAGTTGTCTGGCTGGACGTGTGAAAGGCTCCACTGAGCGTCACTTTCTTGGCTGGCTAATAAGCTCTGAGCTAATTGCCACCAAAAGCAGAACGTTATCTTTCTGCTCGGAGTGCAGGCCTCATGAATTCACATTCCAATGTGCTGAGCAAACTGCAGACCAGAGCTACCTCTCTGCCTCTGCCTCTCTTTCTGGGCCGTTCCTCTACTTCTTTGGAGAGTATAAAACTAATATTGCATTTTTCATAATGCCCTCAAAACATGTGTGGACAGCTCAGCGGAGCTTTTCTTTTCTTTTCTTTTCCTAAAGCAACTGGCAGGATTTGGGGGTTGTTATGGTTGGCTTGAATTGAAAAACTATTCCTGAGCTTGTCAGATGTACTCCCTCTGACTGTAGGGCAGCTACGATATATATAACACTGAATCACATGACAATGTGAAAGGGGTCGCTCGTAGTGATGAACCTACAGAGAATCAACACCTGAATCTGCAGCTCCCCTCAGCAGAGTTTTATAACGAGTTCCTGCTTATTGTTCAGCTGTCCGGCCTACAACTTCTCTCACTGCTCTTATAGTGCTCTTCGTCTGCCCAGCAGACAGACAAAGTTAGCAGCTACTACAGCTGGTGAGTGCTGTAGCATTTAGCAACTAAAGTGCCAGATATTTCTGTCAGGACTTAGTGGGGACTTACATTCATCAGGTGGCCAGAAACATGTCTACAAATGTAACTGCTGGAGGTGGAAATAAGCAACTGTTTGCTGACAATTTTAATTTAAAAGGTGATGATATGTCAGTGTTGCATTCACAACTTGTTTCCGCTGCCCCCAAGTGGCCAAAAACATCAATTATTGCAGGTTAAAAGTTTGAGTTTCTACCCAGGGCTTTAAAATGCACTCCGGTAACATGGTCAGATGCACAGTGGACAGTGGAAGCAGTAGAACCAGAGATATCATCTTTTTTTGTTCCATGCATTCTTCTTCTGTTTCAAAACCTGGTGCCTACATTTCCCACAATGCAACTAAATTGCAGACAGTTCAGAGATTCGGGTGTGTTATGCTAGTAGCGGCTAATGTAGGCTGGAGCCATTAGCCTCAAGCAGAGATGAGGAGTGGGCTACACAACTTCACAAGTGGAGTTTCTCTTTAAAGCTGCGTTGTGGGAGCGGATATATCTAGTTGAATTCCTGCGCAGAGGTTTACAGAGGCAAATGGTAAGATTATGATTCTCCAGAGAGCTGGAGAGGTCTAGACGTCTGGAGTCAAACTGGAAAAGTCGCCAAAAAAAAAAGAAAATCGGACTCAGCTTTTCCATTTACTAACATAACTAAAAAGAAACATGGGTGCATGCCATACAGCTGAGCCTGGCCTTATCATCTGGAAGTGGTAATCCTCTCAGGCACTTTCTGGTGTGCAATGGCAGCGATGACGACATGTCACTGGGGGTTTTGTAGTACGGGATGATTAGTTGGTTTTTCAGAGTACTTAGGAGGCAGCATGTAGAGGCGCCACTGCCTTCTCAGGTGTTAGTAACCTCAGTACAATGGCCAGCCAGTCAACCGCAGAGGAAATACCCAGAGTGTGAGCTGGGAGGGGGGTGAAACGTGAAGCCTTGCATGCACGTGTCGCTGACCTTCGACATCTGTGCTCAGATTCCTCTCTGACTGCTTTGTCTTCTCACATTGTTGAAATAAATGGAGGACGCTGTAAATGTGCAGAAAATAAAACATCTCGTTCTGTGACTTTGTTCTTTTGTGGTCAGTGGAGATCAGCAGTTCGACTGTATATTTAGCACTGTGTCTCAGTTAGCTGCACAGTAAACAACACGGATTGACACCCGGTGTTCAATTCTGCGTCTCTGGGACATTTACCACCACATCTCTCCTACATTTATTTATGTATTCCTGTCGTGCTTTTGAGGAAGTCTCCTGCCTCGCCACTGCATTTCAGTTCATGCATAAGTGGCTACAGAGAATTACTGAGAGGTCTGACCTGTGATCACGCGAATGCTTTACATTCCATTTCAAACCAATTTCAACATGAAGAAATTCCAGGGTTTATGAAATGTGATGTTTGGCAGTGCCCACTTCCACGCTGGACCAACAGGCTTCCTCATTTATCCAAATGATATATATATGAACAGTGATGCAGTCAGATTTCTCAACCTGATTAATTCAAGTCAACACTTAGAAAGGGACAAAAACAGCAGTAAGAAATGTCTGAGAAGCAGCCTGTGAAAGAGGAATATTCTCAGTCATTTCTTAGTCACTATATGTGGGACTGCCAACTATGTGGCATGTGGAGACACACAACGGCACATTATAGAATTGTCTGTCAGCAGTGCAGAAAAACTGGAAGGATGTAATTTAGGCTGATTATTGTAATCGTAGATTTCTTTGATGCAAACATCTTCAATTATAAGTCATCAAAGGCTTTTGAAAAGAGAGAAATGGGTTATAATGTTGGACTCTTGCGGTCTTTTTTCTGCTTCATAAAGACATTTGCAAAGTGGAAGATATTATTACTAACCTTAATTTACATTGAGGAACATGTTCCAGTCACTTTCTTAAGTGTTGATTATAGTGTTGATTGGATAAAACAAGCAATTTGATGACATCACCTTGGGCTGCAGGAAATTGCAATGGTCATCATCGTCATGGCATCGACATTTTATAACTCAGATAATCGTTAGTTCCCGCCCTACAGATGAGATGAGAGTTTCCTTTACTGTGTGCACTTATACTCATATTATATTGTTATTTTTTAAACTTTACAATATTGATATTGGTACTGGTCTCAAACATCCAGGGTATACTATAGCCTATATACGTATACTTTTAACGTTAAGGTTAGTGAGCAGTGCCCGGCTGTGCCTGGGATTCAGTCAGGCTACATACAGGCTTCCTTTACCTCTGACTCCTTTACCTCTGACTCACACCTTCCTTGCTTTGTTTTGGAATAAAAACTTAATTAAAGCTGCACTAATTAATATTTTCTTCATGAACAGTGGTTCAAATTACTATGTGTAATGTGAAAGTGGTCGCTCATAGTGATGAACCCACAGGGAATTATGTTCAACTTTGCACTTTTACACCTAGCTTACTTCTACTCTACAGAGTGTTTTAGTGTCTTTCAGCTCATTGTTTTGGCATGCACCTATACTATCTTGATTCAGTCTCTCTCCTCGTATCAACCTTATTTCAGCGAATAAGCTCTTATTAACCCACTGTCCAGCATCAAACGCAAGACAAAGTTAGCTACTAACTGGTGAACACAGTGGAGCATTTAGCAGCTAAACAGCCAGATATTTTGGTGGACATTGGTGGAGACCAAACCAGAGCTAAAAAGAGAGTGAATATTGGACTTACATTTGCCAAGTGACCAGAAACACAACCTCAGACGAATACTAATGTTGAGCCAAGTCTGCTAGATGTGTAAATATGCAATTATGTGCTAACACATTATGCATGTCAATTTTTTAAGGTAATGTTATGTCAGTCCCTTCTTTGAAAGCCAACACAACATGTATTTGCAGCTCATCATGAACAATGTGCAAAGTGGTAGAAGATCTCAGTGATAACAGATGCCTATAGGCCACATCTGATCTCTTGTTCTGACAGATCTTTTGTGGGTGTCATGCTAGAACAGGCTAGAACTGCTAGCGATGCAATGTGACTGTGGGAGATCAATAAAACCAAAGCTCTCCTCTCTATTTGCATTTTCATCTTGATTTCTTTTTTTCTTTGACTGCAGAGTTTCCCTCCTTCCCCACTTTTCCTGCTGCTCCCTCCCCCATAAGTAGATTACAAGCAGCCATGAAGTCACCCCAAGCAGAGTTACAACTCCCGTTTTCCTCTCTTTAGTCATTTTTTCCCCTCTGAGGCCTAAGTGTCAAATCTTCCACTTTCCTCCCTGTAAACCTCCAGCCATGTCGTGGTAGGGTGCCATAAATTGCCTTGTCAGCCCTTCAGCACATTTGTACTGTGAACTCGGATCAACACATGGCTGGCCTTTGTGTCACAACCTCAAAATGGTTTTAACTAGGAGATTATTTTTCACATAGCTGGTAGATGCTTCTGCAGCTATGTAAAAGTGTTTGCCCCGAGGCCTTGCATTCCCACAGTGCAACGCAGGCGCATGTTTAGCCTTTGGAGACTTTAAAATGAAGCGCCCACTCTGACACCAGTGTGAATGGAGAATCTCACTCAGGGCAGAGCTGTCTTTCATAGACATTGTGTTAGTTTAGAGTTCAGTAAGTAAGTATCCAAGCTGTTCTGTTCTAAGCTGACAAACATGCATCAATGTCAAAGGAAGTAATGCCTTTGATTATTCTGACTGTTTCTTTGTTTTTCTGGTCATGTGCAGAACAGATTTGTCACATTTAACCGGCTGTGGTATCAAAGAGGATTGCAACGTTGTCATTTGTCTCTAGTTTTCTTTTTGGCTCTTCTCCACAGCTGTTCTTTTCTTTCTGTCACAATGTGTCACATGTGTCGTGTGAGAATAATACACTTGTTATTGGGCCAGTGTATAAAGTTTAAATCATATTTAAAACTAAGCAGTGAATCATTCTTGGACATGGAAATGTAGCTAGACAACACATTACTAACTCAAAGTCCACTCACTGGCTTTTTATGAGCTTTCAACCTGTCACACGATCTTCATCAGTCAATGGAGATTGATCTGCTGACATGTGAACTCAGCAGCTGTTTTGACTTCACTTTCATTGCACTTTTAGGACTTCTCCTCCACACTGGCTTAAAGGTTAAGCATCAAAGTTTACTCTTGACCTTGAGTTGTTTTGTCAAACAGAGGTTTGGTAGACTCAAGTCTATTAGCTTTTTATGGAGCTTTCAAACATAACACATGGTCATCATGTAGACCGGACAAACCAGAGAACTGAGCAAACAGGTAGTAAGCGGACCTTGAGTTGGGATGTTTTATTAGCCGCTAGCATGGCTCTGGGAATGGAAATCACTGGTCAACCACTTTGGTCAAGACTGATATCTCAATATATCTCAACAACGGTTTTATTGATTGCAATCAAATCATGTTCATGTTCCCCAGAGGATGAATCCTAATGACTTGACTTGTCTTCTAGCGGCACCATGAAATTTACATTTGTGTTTCGAGTGTAATGTTTCGTCAACGGTTGGGTGGATTGCCGTGAAATTTGGAACGGACATTCATGTCCCCAATTTGCAAATGTTAGCATGCTAACAAGCTGAACTGAGATGGTGAACATATTGATCACTCCTATTTTGAGACTTTGGGATTTTACACCTCACTGGATGTGTCTAAAAAGGTGATTCAGGCTACTTCTCCAATTTAAATGTTTCAGATGCTGTATAACATGATCTATATGTGTTTACAAATTAATGAAAGGAATTACGTTTGAAAGAACAAATACAACCACAGTGATACGTTGAAAAGAACTGCTCTTTGTGTATGCAGGACTGTTTTTTAGCAAATGGAACCCTGTTTCATACCTCAGTGCCAGCTGTGTTGTGTGCACAAAGATATTGTGTTTGGGCTCTGTCTGCAACAACAGAAAACCTTCCACATGCAGATTGCTTATCTAACCTGCTATACCTGTGCATACAGTACAAAACACAGCAGCAGTGTAGATTAATTTCAAAATATTGTCTGTCTGAATGGCTGTTGTGTATTTAGAAGGTTTGGCATGCTGTCAACTTTGTCAGCTCCAATAATGATTTACTTTGCTGTTAACAACAGACAGAGACAACAGAAAACAATGCTAAGAACGCTGACTTTTACAACTACACTTGCAGTACAATCAGCCAGATCCTTGTACCCTGAAAGCAACGCCAAGTGTCTTTATTTTCCAAATGTTTTAATGTCACTTCAGCTTTAATGCCATATAAAGCAGTGAATTTCCATTCAATCATTGTCTTTGTAATTTACGCTCCAGTTCAGGGTTTGTCACGACTTTGTGGAACATCTGCTTTCAGTTTGTTAACAAAAGCTTTTTTAATGGATTTTGAAGGAGAAACTGCACACTGCAACATAGCATTCTCTGCATTCTGTAAACACGTTCTCTACAAACACATAATCCTCAATTTGTGTCGCATTTGGTGGAATAAACAGCTCTCAATGAAGACTGGGTATTAGTCAGATTTGTTTTTATTTCTTGAAGTACAGACAAGGACTTGTTGACAACAGACATATGTGAAAATGACTGCAGGCCCATTGAAGTTCTCAGAAAGAGGCAACTAAATACCACAATGTATATGAACCCAGTGTCTTGGTATTCTGCTGTGGATGCGAGGTGATTTCTGCTGGCAGAGACTTGCTGCTCCTCTATTGGAACCATATGTTCCTAATCTCCTGGCAAATGTGGTCTTCACTCCACTGTGGACTGTAGAGGCGTTATGTACTGTGTAACTAAAAACTATGGCTTATTCTGTGTCCACTCTTTTTCTAGCAGTTACAACCAAAACAATAGTTCTCTGGAGGGTATTTATATTTTCTATGTTAGACGTTTGTATCCAAAGTGACTTGTAAGGAGTGATAAAAAATGACCAGGACTGATATCTGATGATATTCTTGCAACTAAACTGTTCATCTTGACAGTAAATCTAGGGCAATAAGAGTTTTTCCACTTGAAAATAGATATTGACCTGCTTGATTTTGTGCTAAAATGACTTTGGAAGATATCCTCTTTGCTAACTCCCAATGCTGAAGAATGTGGCCCCCATGTCTTGCAGTGAAGTTGTCCTTGCTCTTAGTCTGGCTGCCTAACGATGATGTCTTTAAAGCATATTAAACACTAGGGAATCTTGCGAAATTAAGAGAAATTCAATGAGGCGTCACCCTGTAATTGCCACTTATAGCCACAAGGGCTGCTGTTCAGCAAAAGTTAAATTGCCTTGCATAAATGCACTTATTACAATGGAAGCCTGCCTTGGAAGTGCAGCTTGAAACATCAGAACACAGGAACCAGTAACCTGGATGGTCTCTTTAACCACCTGCACAGATGGTCAACCTAGGCAAGGCAAGGCAAGGCAAGTTTATTTATATAGCACCTTTCATACACGGATGCAATTCAAAGTGCTGTACAGAGAAAAGGACAACAACAACAAAAAAAGCAGTAATTATAATCCCA
>JAVQJL010041942.1:0-33501 GCA_036024295.1 Nannoperca obscura
AAAGACCAAGCTTTGTCTGCCTTGTTTAAGGAGCTTTATTGGAGTTTTTTGTTGAATGGTAACCCTCTATTTTCTACTGTTTATTATTCTTTTTTCAATAACTTTATTGAGCATTGTAACTGTATCAAAAAGCAATTTCCCTTCTGGGATTAATAAAGTATTTCTGATTCTGATACTTGTGTATACCCTCATACGTATGGCAATAAAAGATCATCAGAGTGATCCACTTTGGACATAAGAGAGTACATAATATGAAATGTCAATCACAGTCCTTGGCCATGACACATTGCTGTGTGTCAGGGAATTTCCCAGGGAACATTGTATCGTATCACCAGTCATGCATCAAATCAATCAAAACACATATTAGTCATGTTAATGCGCTAATACGTTCTCGTGTTGTATTCTCTGGAACTGTGATTAGCTGTCATTATGTTGTACGTGAACTTAGACGGAAATGTCACAAAGGTATGAGTGCATGTTGCCTCTGCGTCCCTTGTTGCAGAGGCATTTTTTTACATCAGCATACCTGTGTATGAGTTTTCATGCAGGACTACTGTGGTGCTCTGACTACGTGGCTCATCATATACTCTGTTTGACCTGTTGGTCAACTGCCTCGGTGGGCCACTGATTGACACATGAGATGGTGATTGAATTCTAAACCCAGAGTCTGAAGTGTGACAGCTCACACCATCCCTGCTAATCACCTCATTTACTCAAGCTACAGGACTCCTCTGCCTGGGGCCACATAATACAGCATTCTCTTACTGAGTTTTTTTTTCTGCAGTGCTCACAGTCTTTCTTCCTACACATATACATTGAGCATTTCTTTTGCTCCTATGCACTTTAACTTGTGAGTCCTTTTCCATATTTTAAATGCAGTGAATCCAGCCTCTATCTGTGTATCATCTATTTGGATTAATTAGTGATGTGGTTGTGGTAAATGATAGGTGATTGACAGCGCTAGCTCCTCACCATTTGGGTCAGGCAGCTACATGCCACCCCATGGAGTCATGCTGGTAACTAATTTCTTAACTGCTGTTTGACTCACGCTTCTATCACCTAGCGCCCCAGGAATGCAGAAAGGTATTTGTTTGCCAGCACACAGGGTAAAGCTTTTGTCAATGAAGACATGCTCTTGTGTTCTGTTATTTGTAACTATTATTTTTTCTTAATTTGATAGGTTTTAGTACATTCAGTCCCAACCCCACGCACAGCACCATCATCAAGGTTCTGTTGGTTCCGTGATAAGGTTACCATGGTAACAGTTGACGTTTCCGAGAGTTCAAGCTGCGGTTGATGAGCAGTTATTAGCCATGATGCCTGAAGCAGGAATTAACCCATGGCCCTGTCTGAGCAGGTAGGGGAGTGTTAGGTGTTTGGACAAGATTAACACATACTCATAGACACATACACATTGCTCCCACACATAGAGATATTGACATTCATGCAGCGACACAAGTGCATACTTCTTAAGAAATGTGAGCATGCACATATGTGACATGCAATGTGTGTGAGAATTTCTCACTCACTCATATTTAGCCAACGCTGGCTTCTCTCACTGGTTTCACAATGCAAGATGCTTTGATGATGAAGCTCTGAAGAATGCAAATGGTACGCAATTACATTCTGCTTACCTTTGTTTGACCCTTTAAACTGACAGGCAATGTGCCTGTGGGATACTGGGGTGCCAGAGGCAGGTCACAGGGTCAAATACAGTATAAGACGGGGATTTGTGTCAAATTAGTCTTATCTCAGAGATGCTATTTAGAGGTGTCACTTGAATGGCTGTATAGTTTGCACACACGTTTTGGCTTTAAAACTTTCTGTTTTATGTTAATAGTTTTTGTCTTTTGTGTCATTTTAAAGTTCTCATTGGTGAGAGTCAGTAAAAGACAGATGGGAGAGAGGGGGATGACACATGATATAGGTTCTGGGCCAGATTCAAACAAAAGATCTCGCTGTGCCTTATACCACATTGATTAATGTAGGAGTAATTGTAATTCACAGTTTCTGACTTGTAAATACACTTCCAACATCCAAGTCACAATTACAAATGGGGAAACGCAGGTTTTGCCGAAAGGCAGCACAATGTCATCCACCAAGGCACCAAGGCACAAGTTGTAAAACACCTGTCCTAGAGTATTATCAACTGCTATGCAGTGTTTTGGTGTCTGGGACGCCATGTAAATTTATATTTTAAACTCAAACTGGACTTCCTGGATTGTATTTTATCCCACCGGTACCTGAAACAACAATTACAAGTGCAATTAAGTATGCACTGTATTTTTAACCCTCACATAACCAACTCTGAAATCATACAAATACAAATCTCAAGCTGTCCATTGACCTTCTATTCCACATGATGTGAACTTGGCATAAGCCAATGGAGTGCATTTTTAAGCTGAGTGGAGAGAAGGCGAAGAGGGAGCAAAAAAAAAGGAGGATGAAGATGATGATGGTGCTGAGTAGAAGAAGACTTAAAGAGAAAAGGAAGCCAAACTGAAAGTGTCCGAGGGAAGTGTGTAGAGTAGGTTAATGTTTCTTGGCATGTCCTCAAAACGTCTTTAAGACGAAGCCTGTGTCTGCCCCCTGTTGAAGCCTGTGGGTGCCGAGGGAAGGGTGTTAATGGACCTATGTGAGGAACGGAGCGAAGGCTTGGAGAGGAGGGGGGAGGCATAAGCAGAGAGGAGCAGTTAAGTGATTCTCAGGTCAGGTCTAATTAAAATGAGGGCTTTTCCTCAGAGGCACCAAACCGTCTTATTGAGAGAGAAATAAAAAGGGAGGGAAAGAAAGAATTGTAGAATGCAGAATGAGTTAGACAGAGGCCCAGTCCTCAGGGCTTGTTTGTGAATTTGTTTATATGTTTGTTTGGATTCCATGCCTGGTCGTATATCTGCCTCCCCATGTCTCAACAAATGCTTGGTAATAAAGATCGGAGAAGAGCCAATGTTGAAAAGAACTCATATGGAGAAAGAACTGAATTGGGTCATTTAATATTTACTTCCATTAGCGGATCACAATGATTATTTGCAGACAGAGAGTAAACTAAATACGAACAATAGGCTTACTGGATGTCCTGAACCTATTAGTAGCATACAAGAAATCCTCAGGTTCTCCATACATTTGCGTATGTCTGCCTTGGGAATCACGATCAGATGGGAATGGACCACTGAAATAATATCCCAATTGAATAATTTATATTTCCTCCCTTGGTGCACACCAGCCTCTGTCACATTTTGGAATGAGGTGTGCTTATGGCTTGTGCATGTATGAGAGAGAGAGAGAGAGAGAGAGCCCGGTGCAGGCCAGCCAGTGGCACGCGATCAGACCCCTCAGCCGAACAATATTCACAACATACATCAGATTTGCATCTATTATTTAACAGGATTTTATCTATTCTGCAAATGTGCGAGTGTGCTTGAAAAGGCCCAGCTTGTAAGCTCTCTGTGCTGAGTCTTGGGTGCGTGGGGAGTGCAAACATGTGCATGTTTTGGGGGTATTTTTGTTGACTTCTTAAATACTGATCTTTGTTAAATCCGTTGATTGAGAAAACAAAACCCACTTCAGTAATGCAACATCTTATAAGAATCCACTAAGTTTTATGGGTGGAAGTGCATATTTGGCCCCCCTACAGTGGCATAGGTGATCTGATGTGAAGTTAAGGCATAGAGGATGCGCTTGTCCTGACAAGGTCAAGGTTCAGAAATCATTAAGCACACTCCATACAAAGTCCTCTTTTATTGTCCCCTAGGGAGAAAAAGAGTAGAAATAGAAGCAGTTGGGTTTGCTGTAGTCGGGTCAAAGCTCAGTAAGAGAATATCTGGGACTTGGCCAAATGTGCTGCCCTCTATACAATATCAACACAATGCCGAAACGTTTCTTGCAAACAGGCAGTATTAAAGGAAAATAAAACAGGGCATATTTGCTCCTCCTGCCAGACTGAGTAAGAGTGTGGTCTGCCTGAACTCGCCCTGGAAGTGAAGCTGTTTCATCAGTGAGCAGTGAACCCTTAACATAGTCCATGCACCACTCAACCCCCATCATACTAGACTGGCCACATTGGACTCAGACCTTATTAAAGTAGCCCTAGTTGTCTTCAGCTCCCATTAGAGAGAGAAGGGGAAAGAGCCTATAACTTACATACTACCCTACATCCATGAGGTCTTGTGGTACTATAGGGTATGTGTCAGTGTGTTCAGAAAGGGCTCACCATTAGCATAATGGTAGTGACTGGAGAACCATAGACCCCCTGGTGCTTATAAACTGTGTATTCACTGTATTCTTGGCTTCTGAATCATTTTATTGTTATCACCTAGGCTTTATAAAACAGTGTCAAATTTTGCCTTAGGTTCATGCACGTTTGTGCAAGTCTTAAAAGAACGGTTTGCAAGTGGTAAATGTGTTCACTGTAAATCCTGTTCAAAAGCTCTACTATCTTTTCCTCACAGTCGAGCTTAATTTGTCATTTTCTTTCGATCCTTGGTTGTGTGAACCTTATAGGTGGACTTGGTTGTTAATAAAAATTAATAAACATATGATGCAGCAATTAAAATAAATATAGTGTTTAATTTCAAAGACATTGAAATAATAGTCACTGCAAAAATTAGACTACAAAGAACAGAAGGTATTTATTTGCAATTAGGCATGTTTTTAAAAAGCTACATGTTGGTATTTGAAACACTCAGTAATCCAGATACCCCGCGCTCTAAACAATGTTCATTGCACTGAAACAACGTTACCATTCCAAACCAGTTTAATTCTGAACTAGCTGAAATGAAACCGTCCCCTCACCGCTGTTGGGCCACAGAGAAAGTTAAAATTGCCATCATGGGCATAAACAGCTCCATGGTCGGAGTGGTTCAAAGGTGGAATTTTGATCCGTAGCAGCAGCATCAAACTCAGGAAGGCTCTCTGCTTGGGTCCTAAAAATAACTTTCCCACACTCTCACCGCTCGGTGTCCTGGGGGGGTCAGGAGGAGGAGTGTGTGTTTGTATTTCTTTGTGTGGCTGCTCAGTGTTTATGTATGTTGTGCTGCTGTAATGCTGGTACATTTGAAAACACAGATGATGTGTCTGATGGGATGCTGTCCACGCTCATTTTCAGAAACATTTGGTTTCTAAAATGTCTCTTCTTCTTTTTCTTTTAAATAGATATGGCCAGATACCCTACTTTGTTTAAGGACAGTAAAACCCAATTCCGGTGTGTTGACTATTTTTTTTGTGTTGTATAAAATTGTTATTTGGTCAAAGGTTCATCGCTGATTGGAATTCCATGGCTGCCGCATTTAGACATTTGATAAAATTACCGTTTTGTTCAGTGCCGTCAGCTGAAATCGTAATCATGAAGATTTGTCATCAACAACACAGTATGTGATTGTCTGTATTGACATACAGTGACCACAGATAGAGTTGGCGTCAGCTCTAGAATGAGTTAGCTCATTTGCAATACTGCTGCATGAGAGAACTCAGTCATGTCTGTGAAGGTTGACAATTAAATGTTTTTCTTTTATCACTATAACGTGACATTATGTCTTCGAACAGCCTATCCACGCGAAGAGACCGTCTTGTTGTGAGGAGTCCATCATTTCTAGACTCCTCACAACAGAATATGTGTGCTTACTTCATTCATTTGTTTGCATGACAAAAAAAAAGTAGGCTTAGAGATACCAGACCAGTTGGACACTTAGCCTTTTTTCTAAATGCTTTCTCTGTCAGCAATCCCTCATTGAGTCCTTGACGAAAACAAATTGGGTCTCTTGATCCTCTTTCTTTCTCTTTATCTCCAAGCATGCCATAAAGGCATTTGTTTCAGCTAATCACGGGAGCTACTTAACCCCTGCTACTGTGAATATGGTTGTATTTAAAAAGGATTCACCCAACAGTCAACACTGAGTTGTTTAAAGTGGTGTTGCCCATTGAGAGCCGTTGGCTGGCTGCTGAATGTAGCAGAGCTCATGAATTTTATGAGGGCAAGTGTCCCCGTCCTTCAGAGTTCACAGGTGGCTATTGAAAGGCCCAGCCAGATGATGGAGGATAGTTAGGACACATATAGAGCACTGAATAGACTTTAATTACACTCAGTAGTTGAGTGAGGGCCATTGGAAGGACATGCCTGCACTTCAAAAGGCAAGTTAGAGGGCAAGGTGATGGTGTCTTATCAAAAAGTTTGGGAACCCATCTGTGAATTGGGGTCTTGTGTTTATGCAGCAAAAACAGAACAATATTCTTTATGCATTTGCGTGTGTGTGTGTGTGTGCGTGTGTGTGTGCATGTGTGTGCGCGCGCTAACTAACACACATACATGATTGTGCAAAGGTGGGGGAGGCGCTGGGTGGAAGAATACTCCAGTGTGTGGCTTAACCAAACTTTCCTTTTGTCCCTAACAATGATGAGTGATGATGAGTGACAGGGGTTTTAGGAGTGGGATCTGGGGAACAGAATGTGCCTAAGCAGTGCTCACCCAAACTCACACAAAAGACTGCAAGAGGTCAAATCTGAGGCAAGCTTCTTATCCACTTGCATATAATATTGCACCACGTTGTGTGTCAGATAATTTGCTAAACATATTCATCTTTATGAGTCTCTTTTCTGAGCTCCGGCTGACATGCCAGTCTTATTTTTATGCAGTTTAATTCACCATCCTTTACATAATTTAGAAAAGGACACATTTTGAGTTATTGGTTATTAAAATGTTTCTACTGGGAGTGTCATCACATTGAGCCCCCGAAATACCTCTTGCCTTTTCTTTGCCCTCATTTAAAACTTTAATAACACCAAGAGCCGCCTTGAGATGCTCTCTTTCTCCCTCTCTCTCCCTGGATCACTTCCTTTTATTAATCCAACAAAACTACTTATTAGTATATCCTTTCAGTCTGTAGCAAGTGAGAAAACATGCACAGTTGTCCTCTTGTTACGCAAAATCCATACATTCTGCTTACACAGCTCAACTGCACACACAGAAACCCTTCCCTTTACCCCCCCCCCCCACACACACACACACATTATGCCCCAACACTAGCTAGGGATGAGGAGGACTTGCGTGCAAGTGTTTCCCAGGAGGCAGTTGTAGACTGAGGGTTCTGAGGCCCGGGGATGGCTCTGATGGCGGTTAGCGAGGAACCAGCATTTTATTATTTTTTTGCCTGCTCTCCTCCTACCCCTCCCCCTTTCTGAGCTCAGGCAGTGATCGTAATGGGAGGTGACAGCTCACCTCTCCCTAGCGTGCCTACGGTCCTCGGAGCGTTAGACCCCCCCACACATACCCCCACCACCACCCCCCAAGTCCCGGAAGGCCACAAAGGTTACTCCATATGTTAGTCTGAGGATTCTTATGAATTATTATTTTTTTTTTCTTCAGACAAGTGTATTTTCTGTCAAGTCTAGAAAGATTTGTAGGAATCAAATCAAATCAGGTATATTTCTGCTTGATCCCATCATCACAAAAAGAATTGTCCAGTATGAAGTCTCTTTCATTGTTTTATTTTTTATTTTGCTCTGTCATCCTCTGGTTCTTGTTCTTCTGTGTGAGTTGCGACTCAGTGGTGTGAAAAGATCCAGGGCCTGGAGTTTCCCATCTATTAAAGGCTTCATGTTTGGAGAGGGAAGTGATCTGATGGCCTGATGTTGTACGCTCACTTACACAGACTGTTTGTATGGGGACATTGTGTACGCTTGCTTCATCACCCTCTGTGAATGTGTGTGTGTGTGTGTGTGTGTGTGTGTGCATATGTATTTGTGCGCCTTTATTTAGCATGCATTTAATCCTGACCTTATATGTCTTTACAATTTTTATAAGTCTCCTAAACATTATTTCATTACTTTATTTAAGAAAAAGTAAGACAAACCGCAGCTTGATTGCTAAGTTCAAAAAGTTTGAAAAAATTCTGTATTGTCTGCTCACTGAAAGGTATGATGGGAAAATTGTATTTCCCTGTTGCAGATATCAAAGTTTTCACTTATTGAGTGACTTAATTTACTCATATTGGAAATAACCTACATACCTTAACAAGAGGAAAGATCCAATCAACGTCCCTCTCCAGATAAATCTCATAGGACATGAAAGTTAACAGCCTCCTTTGATGCACATCCTTAAAAACACTCTGACATTCAGCCGTCATCGTTTGAGCTTTCTGCGTCAACAGAAGTCTTGCGATGAGACAGGAGATGTAATACACAAAATTATAATTAAATCAGTACAGTGAATTTCTTGCAACCCTCAGTAGATAACACATCTTGGTGCTTGTGTGTGTCTTTGAATATTTGCAAGAGTGTTAATGCTTTTGCAAGTCTCGGATGACCGGCTAGTGAAATTGTATAATGAGTAGTGTGCGTATTGAGAGGAGGGTTTGCGTGCTTAGACGGGCGAGGAATAGCGCACAAAAGCAAGTGTAGTGGTGAATATTAGAGTAGACAGAGTGTTAGCAAGGTCACTCTGTGTACAGAAAGAAGTGCTTTCACGTCTCAAACTCACTTGCTCTCCCTCTTTCTGTCTCCTTCTCACTCTTTCTTTTGTCGGAGGCTCCCTCCCTCTACTCCTCTTTTTTTAATCATAGTGAGCTTTTTAAGAGTGTCGCTCTCTCTACATTCAGAGCCCTTATCACAACTTAACAGCCTTCACATTCACCCTTTTCACCCCATTTGCTACCAGACACAAAGTCAGCTTGGCATATTATAAGCTGTTGCCTGTTTTTAAGATGTTGTAATCATGGTGAATATTCAAGCTAAACTCAATTGCTGAACCTCATTTGCCCCACCCCATCCCCCCACCCTGTTATTTGGATGGCGGGACAGAAGTGCAAAGACACAGCAGCACTGCTGTGAGAATCAATCTGCAAGGTTAGAATATGCTAGATAAGTGCCAAGGGGGTGTGTGCAGCTTCCTGGCATCCTCTCCAAACACCCTGCATTCTAAAGTGCAATCCCAGCCACGCCCCATATATCGCCCCATGTCATGTTTGGGGACACATTCGGCACCTACTCTGGACAGGCAACATTTTTCTGAGCCTTTTTTTGTTTTATTTCTTTTTACCACACTATCTTTTCTCAATGTGCATCATGAAGTGCATCACCACTTCTGGCCTTAATGGCAGCCTACATATCAGAGAGGAGCCACTGGCCTGGTGCAATCTGACTTGTCTTAATTACAGGCAGTATCCAGTAATAGGCTGCTTCCATAGATATCAGCAATTAGAGCAGCGTCTCTGACGGGAGAGGCCTGATTGGCTACGAGGTAGGTGATAAAGAAGCCATGCCTCATTTACCTCCAATTTTTTTGTTCACACATCCCTGTATTAAAGTCATGTGTGAGGATGGCAAAGGACTGCGTTAAACTGATTTATGTGCTCTCCTGTGTAGTGGTAGCTAATCTGCTCCTCCTGATTGCGTTGTCAGCGATCAGTGCTGCTCTACAATTAAATGATTTCACCGGATGGACGTTGTTTCAGCAAAGTTTCAAAGCTGAAGTTTTCATTAAATGGCCCCTTTTCTGGACTCATTAAAATTGATATCAGTAGGGGCATTGTGACTTACGTTCTTTCTCTGTTGTAAGTTTATAAAAGGCCCCTGCCCAGGCCCCAGGCTTGTCTGTGTGGTGTTACTTCCAAAACCTCAAACCAGCAGCTCTTGTCTGCTAATTGAACTAAACCACAACACTTATCTTCAAATAGACTTGAACTCAAACTTGAACAAGAAGTTCTTTCGTCAGCAGACATTTACTCTTAACCTTCTGTACTTGCCTGCCTCTGTTCTCTCCCCATAAGTATACACACGCCCTCTGACTCATAGTGTGCTTTTCTTGAGGGTGAGCTCGGACGCTCTGATTTACATTGATGTAAATGATGACCAGAACGATATTGATGATACATTCGCAACCCTTCCATCTCACCCATTCACTTTGCCTTTGTTAGCACCGCAGCGCCATGTGATCTGATGACATGATGTGTTTGAGTAATTCCACAGACGGCTTCACCATCCATTTCAAATGCCATAAAACAAAGTCAAACCATTAAAGATAATATACCCATTATTAGTATGGAAATTAGAAATGGAATGCCATAGAGTACTGAAAGCTTGTCACTTGAGTGACAGTTAAAGACACTCCTGGTTCAGCGCACTGTATTTAAGATATGTTTAATGTTTTTCAAACTCCATATTTGGCATATTATCCTCGGGTGGCAGCTCACACCTTGTTGGTATTTAAGACAGATTTCAGCGGATATTATCGGATTGTGGTGGCGGTTGCATTTAAGGGTGCAGCTCCCTCATAACAGGGAGGTGTCGTCTGCTGACAGATCACTGTTTGGATGAAAGAGCACAGCAGCATCCCACCTCATTACCGTAGCAACACACTAACCGAGGGACCGACACACTGCTCTCTGTGATTAAGATGTAAATTTCCTCTAATTGGAATGTAAATTCATACATTTATATGAAGACGTCAGCTGTCAGATTGCAATATTGTGTCCTTTTTTCTCTCTCTCCCCTGTTCCCCAGGCAGGGACTAGGTGCCTGTAATCTGTATCATACTCCCTCAGCCCATCTTGGGATTTGCCGTTTGTTTAATGTCGGGCCCATTGTCCTGCATCCAGCCCGTCATTGTAATGCTTCCCATTCATGTTTCTGTGTTTTGTTGCAGTCTGATTTGCTCTCGCTACCTGTGTTTGTTCCTCCATGCATGGCTGAGCCGTCAGGGCTTTGGGGACGGGGAGGGACTTTGAGACGGGGCCGGGGTCATCGGGTGGCCGTATTTTGTGTGTGCATCGATTACTTCTGCTGAATGTTCCTCAATGCAAATAAGTCTGCCACTTTGAGAGGAAGCACATGTATCTGAAGTAATTAATTTTACCCTTGAATGCCAGCTGTGGTGTTGGTGTGACATGTTCCAAATTGAGCTTTCTCACCAAAAAGGTGTTAATTTAGAGATTTGGCAGATGAAGTAAGTTTGTTTGCCAATGTATATGGCCCATATAACTGGAACACGTCGCTTGTGTCCTGCTAATTCTGAGATTGTGCCATCATGTGGGATTTTGAGATTACATTGTGATATGGCACATTGAGACCCAATCACTTTTAAATTAACACCATACAACATTCTCCCCAATCAAATGTTACCGTATGTATTGTCTTAGTTATGTCAGTGTGCCCACCACAGCCCTGCATATCTTTATTGAGAGGGGTTCTCTTGAGCGGATGAGTGTTTATGGTGATAAAGTTATTAATCTAACTCAGTCTTGCAAGTACTTCAAAACAAAAAGTTCCCCTTTTTGTGTGCATATGTTCCACATTATATTAAGATAAGTAAGTATTTAAATGTTTGATGCTTTATTTACGTGCATCCTGACAGTTCAAACACTTAACACCTCAGACAGGATGCT
The DNA here is from genome assembly GCA_036024295.1 of Nannoperca obscura. Classification (NCBI taxonomy): domain Eukaryota; kingdom Metazoa; phylum Chordata; class Actinopteri; order Centrarchiformes; family Percichthyidae; genus Nannoperca; species Nannoperca obscura. The sequence continues at coordinate 11,373 of JAVQJL010041942.1, forward strand.
AATCCTATTTTGACACAACAAGCTTTACAGGTCATGCTCCTGAACTGATCAGCATGTACAAAAGAACAAAAACAAAATGTCACACCTGGCGTGTGAAGTAAGCAAACAGAAATGTTATGACAATGTAGAAGAGAGCAAAGACTTGAATAATGCCCCTCGGTCTCCCATCTTCCTTATTAGCACCACTGAGGTTATTTACATTAGACCATCAGCAAAGAATTCTGATTCATCTTGTGATGCAGTGAGTCACATGTATATCAAAACGTGTATGGCTTGTGATGTGACTTTTCAGACTGAGGTCACATTTAAACACATCTGATATGTTTCAGATTTACTGGGTTTTCAGACTGAATAAGAACCCGCAAAGTGCTGCCTTAGTCAACGTGTGCGGCGTCAGGCACCAGTGACCCGAGGAAAGTTATCAGGATATAATTTTATCCCCCGACAGTAGAAGAACACCATACGCATTACAGAATAGGTTACCTAGAATGTTTCCATGGAAATATTTGTGTACATACTGTGCAGTGTTGAAAATATTAAGGATTCATGATATTGAACTGAAGCCTCATTTGCATTATCCACATCTCAGTCGTCTCAAAGCTACAAAAGTCCATCAAATATACACTGTGAGTTCATCATGAGTGCATAAGGTCATTTTCATTTGTTGTATAAAAGACATAACTGCCTTGCGTGCCAGGTCCTGCCCTCTGGACATGTTTTGATGAATACAAACAAAAGCAGAACAAATTTCTCTCTGTGTGTTTGTGGATTGTACAGATCATCAAGAAGTTCTGGGTGTGTACTCGAGGATCCTGCATATCTCCTGTACATTCCTCTCAGGCACATGTAGTGTGTGAGATCTCACAGGTCACGCACACCTTTCTACGAAGGAGGTTCAGATGCTGTAGTTGCTAGGGCATTATTGTTCACATATTGAAATGCGTGTTTGTTTGTCTGTGTGTGTGCCTGTAGACTTTTAATCAAATTAAAACAAGAAACACAAACATTAAAGACAATGTGATGTGTTCACAGTTTATCAGTGTGTGTGAAGGGTGCTGCAGGGTTTGACAACAGCATATGTAGGTGTTGTAGGGTGCCGGAAATTAAAAAACGCTGGAGCTCCAAGGAGGAACCTCCAGGCCACGTCAAGCAGGGAAGAAGAAGGGAGAAAGGGTGAAGGGACCCTTCTATTTTTAGGTCCAGCTGCAGGTCACTCTAGCTGAACCTGTGTAAAAGACACAGTGGTTAGCAAAAGGCCAGTAGGTCTCCACAGACCTCGTCTGGTGTGTCTTATGTGACAATGCCTGGGATTCCCATGCCGTCTGATTCCAGCTGAGGGTTGAGCCATACACCAGGAATCCTGACTATGCTGCCACAGCATGTCAATGCTACTCCACCCACCTGTGGGACCAGACTTATGCAGCGTGTCCTCCCTCAATTAGCCCTCCAACAGGAAGGAATCCTAATAAACCTGCTCTTTTCACTTCCATTCCATCCTTCACCTTCTGTTTATTATACTGAACCAACAGCGTGGAAAACTGACAGGTTCCCAGCCGTTGTTTCTGTTTACCAGGAATCTGCCTCTGGTCAGGTGAACCGGTCGGCTGTGGTCGTGTGGGTTATTTTCAAGCTTGGGATGTGCTCGGCATCCTCGTGACTGGAGAGCAGCCTATCTGGAATTGCCTCTTGATGCACCCCTCTTACACATCACCCTCACTGACTGACAGTTCCACCCATCATTCAACTGTTGACAGGGTTAAATCATCTCTTTTGCCGTTGGGTGCCAAGAAAAATGTGATTGACTTTTGTGTGATTGTTTGATTGACTGTACAAATTGCTCCTTGCTTAACATTTTAGAATTAAATATATATATTAAGGATGTTTTTTCATTTTAATTTTAATGATATTATTTATTATGATAAAGTTTTATACAGTCGGTCACTTGCTCCTTTAGTCCTCAGGCTCTTTTTCTACACAGTACCACAGGACTAAGCAGGCTTGGCTCACCATAGTCACAGCACAGGCAGACAAGAGGAGAGTAGGAAGGAACTGGGTGAGAGAGAGAGAGAGAGAGAGAGAGAGAGACCATTTTGTCCCCCAGGTATGACAGAGTCACTCATGCAGAAAGATCCCACATGGAGGGAGGTGGGAGAGAGGGAGGGGGGTGTGCATGAAGAAACTCTTGGCTTCGTCTCCTCGTTTGTCTCCCCCCCCCCTCCCCCCTCCCTGAAAACACATCTGTCTTCTTTTCTCTGCCACACACCTTTTTTGCTTCCTTCGCTCTTCTTCTCACTCCGGTAACAGAGACGTTTCACTGTTAGCAGCTTAAAATGTTTTCTCATATTTTTGGCTGGCCAGAGAGTGTATTTCTTGTTTCTTGTCACATTTTGTGCCACCTGCTATATTTCGTCAAACTTTCTAGGGATGGAGCTCTTTGGCTGCCTGTTTGTTCTCTTTTTAGCCAGCGTTCTCTGGCCTTCGGACACACTGCTGTTACCGTTACCCCAAGCGGTCCGTCTTACATGCAAATATGTGTCGGCTCTACAGTGATCACCGTTTTAGTCCGTGGCGGAGCTATCTCATGGCTGCATGCATTAAAACAATTCAACTTTGCCCCTCCCCCTCCACAACAATAATTTGCGGATGTGTTGGGTGAAATTTAGCAAGAAATTATCATTTTCTGAATCACTTCACTCTGCTTGCTCTGTGTTTGTTTCATTCTTTCTCTTTCTCCTTCGCGTCTTTGAGCTCTTTAAAAGACTTGGAGCCCCCTGCATGTTCTTCTTTTTACTTCTTTTCTCTGTACTTTTTTTCATCATTATCCAACAGCACTTTTCTGTGCGTGCAAATGCTTTCTGAACGGCGTCCTTTCTTCCCTTTCAGGCTGGATGTCATTGTTGCTGCCTGTGGGTTGGGTGTATTTATTTAGGGGTAATTGGTGTGTGGATGAGTGAGGTAATGAGGTGCATCCACACTTGGCTGCTCCCCTCCCTGAGAGCCGGAGACAGACGTAGCCTAGCTGGGCTCCGGCTTGAGCTGTACCACACTGCTGTCTCCTTCACACAGGCCAGAATGGCTCTTTCATACCCAGGTGGACAAACACAATCACTGAGGCTGATACCTCAATGAGGCGTCTGCAGTTTGAAGTGGTGTGTGTGGTTGTGTGTGTGTGTGTGTGTGTGCACGCACGCACGCATGAGCACATATCCTTGTGTGTGTCCATCTGCTTGTATTTGTGGGTAGAGAGGGGAAAAACAGCGCTTGGTTGTTGGCCTGTCTCTGTCTTGAGCCCTTGTTTGTCTTGCGGCTTGTGTTTGTATAAGTGATTTTCCCTGTGTGTTTGTAAGTGCATGTATATCAGGCTGAGTGGGTGTTCAATGGAGCTCAAGGAGGACCTCTGGCTCTCATAGCCCCCTGCCAACCTTAAACTGCTACTGATGTCCTGCAGAGTTACCTAATGATTTCACTTACACCTCCCTTATCTGTCTGGCCCGTGTGGAAGCAACCGTCTGATGCTTCAGCCTTTACATGCCATTTGCTGCCTCATATCCTGTGAAATTCAATTGCACAGCTCCAACTGTAGCCAGAGTAGGGGGATCTCCCTCTCTCTCTTTCTCTCTCTCTCCCCTCACTCTGACTGCCATCTCCCATACTTGTAAATAAAAGCATAAGCAAGTTCCACCATCACGTTTTTTTTCCATATTATCTCAGAGCAACGTTGCCTTATTGTATTATAGCACTCTAAAGTTGACACATCATTTCCCCACAGTGCATTGGTGTCCGACTTAAAATGAGATGTAGAAGTTTTAAACAGGGAAGCTTGGATGTTTGAGGCGGCCCACAGGTGTTCGGCAGATAATATTATGCATAGATTGTTTTGTTGTTATCAGGGTAATTGGTGTAGACCTGCCAGCCTTTGATAGACACACAATTACTGTATGTGATGCATAAGTGGACTCATTTTAGGGCAGGATTTTGAGTTGCTAATGGTGCATTATTCAGCTTTTGGTCTGTCCCCAAAAGTGCCGGGCCAAATCAAACACGCCGCTCCAGGGTAATTGAGGCCCACTCCGCACCCCCTGCAGTGAGCAAGGCAGAACTGTAATCCCCTGACAACTCTGACTTGGCCCCAATCTGGCAGGCTGCCCATTTCCCAGCAAAATGCCTAACTCGACATCGTGGAGAATGAAGAAGCTGATAGTCACATTTGGAACGCTTTCCAATTTTGTTATTCTTTTCAACTCAACAGCCCTCTGTAGCCATCGCTGTACTCGCCCTTTTTATTTTAAACTATACTTTACAGCACATAATTGCACACTAATTACACACTTTCAAACTAATATCCTTACTCATTAGTCTACTCAAGCTTTTGTGGTTTTGTGATCAAAGGTTTTTGACAAACAAACCTAACCACCCTAACCACAGAAAAGCTTTCAGTTTTCTTTTAAAACTGTTTTGCCTGACAAGTTTCCAGAAACTCTAATCCAAAAAAGGATTTAGCAAAAGTTTGGAGTGAGTTTTGGACTAAAATTCATCCATTGTGTTTATTTTGTCAAGTGCAGTTTTGCAAAATAAAGAAAAGAATGTCATCTTTATTTTGATTGATAGTCACTTTACTAACCGGCCTGCTACTGCAGAATGCTCCCTGCAGATACACACTGTTCAGGTGCAGCACACTTCACACTAAACCTTTATATATTGATTAGCCCTCCATTTTCATTAAACTCTAAAACAATTAGCTACCCGTGACCTTTAAGCATCCACATGCACCGGCCATATCTTTGGTTGTCAAAGGTCATGTTCACTGACCTCACAAAAAAAATACGTTTTTGGCCTTAACTCAAGAACTGACAACTTTCCACCTACTCGTCCATTCTGGCTTTCACTTCCTGTCTCGTTCTGAATTTCGAACGTCATCGGGATTGCGTGACTGCAAACAACATATTGGAGCGCGCCTCGCTAATCGGGATCCCGTAAGTGAGTTTCACCACCATCATCATCATCAAGAGGCTTTGCATCTAAAAATGCCAGGTGAAACCATAAGCACCAATCAAGTACATGTGTACTTGTTTAACCAGGACATCTATGATAGTCCTTCATTAATCTGTTTATTTGGGTAATTCATATCACATATCTGTACATTTAGTTAATCATAATGCATCTGTATTTTTTCTTGAGTCAAAACATGTTTTTATGTTTTTACGTTTCTTGTCATTGTTTTCAAATTCAGGCATTCTCTGCAGTGGCACCTCTGATAGGGGTTGTTTGCAGAGAGGGTATCACACACATTTAGCACTGTCTCTCTGATTTTTTACTTTAGCATGCATTCTCCCCAGGCCCTGGCTCACTGTTTTAATGGCTTTAGTAATGCTTCACAATTAACACTCAGCCAGCGCTCTAGGTTAGGTAATGGCGGGTGTGTTTCAGGCGAAATTAGAAAACACAAAACAAGCATTCCCCATCACCCACAGTGCTTCTAGGACCTAGAGGTCATGGGGGAAATGGAAGGTGGTGAATTTTTTGACAGGGCAGTCGAGGTGATGTCTCATTCCCTTTGACATCTTGAACACCCTAAAGGTGGCTTTGCCAACAGTCTACCCAGGAAGCACCTCACCTAGCTGTGGATAAATTTACACAACCACCTGCCCACGGGGAGCATACTGCAGAGGAGAGCAGTGGTGGAGGTGGTGTGGGGATGGAGGGCAAATAGGGGAAGAGAAAGAAGGAGGGGGTAGGAGACTGAAGTGTGTTTCTGTGTCAAAGGATGCAATGCAAAACGTGTTTATGTAGCTACATTAAACGTAATTTCCTATTTGAATGAGTTGAATGTTCAACTCAGATTTTAGATTTGTATCCGATAAGTTCTGCTGTTTGAACTGATGTTGGCTCGGCTTCTCCTTTCTGCATGTTTTCTCGATTGTACTGCAAGTTTGCATCAGAGTGGGGACAGAGAATAGGTCAAATATGGGTGTGCCAGAGTGCCGTTAGGAGTTCAGTAGATTAGTGGAATGAAGCATTTCAGCCCCCAGCGGTTCCAGGACAAGTCCACTGAGAGCACATCTGCTTTTCTCATCATTTCACTGTGTAACTGTGAACGAGGGGAACCTCATTTCAGAGTGTCACAAGTAACAGAGGGACAATGAGTGGATGTGAATACCATTTCCTTATTCAAGTCCTTTGCCAGACTAAATATAAAATATCTCATAAGAAGAAAATCTAATCAAAATCTAATGTTTTCCAGTAATGTAGTATTTATTATGTTCTTACACAAACTTAATGTCTTTTATTTTGTTGAAAATGTTTTTCCTCCAAGACATTTTCATTTTACAAAATGTAACACAAGTGTTATTTGTGAAAAAGGATCTTTTCCAGCAGCACGTGTTATTCTGTAGCACCAGCGTGTCTCATCTTATGTGTCTAAAAAGTTCTCTAACTATTGTTGTTTATTACCCAATATCATATTTTTGGGGGTGTTTTTTGCCACATGTATTGTCAATTATATTTTTAAGACTCAAATCCTGCCCTTAAAAACTGTATATTCATGCTTTTTATAAATGTACTCAAAGGCTGCATATATTCAGGCTCCCAAGACAGACAGTCAAAAAGAATGGTAACAATTCTAGATGCTCCCCAGTGGCAGAGTTCAGGCTGTTTGCCTGTGGGCTGATGTGGAGTGAATGGCCTTAGAGGCTCTAGGCTGGTCTATGTGTGGCCCGGCTGGTCCAAGTCAGCAGTAATGACTGGCTTTGGCCAGCATGCCTGTTAATGTGAATGGGGTTACTCTGGGCAACACCTTTTCAGCTGGGTCCTATGAAGTCCCCAGTATGGTGGTCTTTGTCCACACAAGGGCTGTCCTCTCAGCAAAAAGGGCTCCTTTTTTGTGAGGACTATCAACTGGTGATGGATTATACCCACCCCCCTTTATTCATCCGGGCAGACTAACAGACATGGATGCGTGCAAACATACATACACTCTCACGCATACGTACAACCACAAAGACATCAAAAGTATTACTTTTACTTCAGCGCAATATCTTACACAGTTGCTTCATAGATATTTCAGATGCAGACTTACAGATGCATATACATTGCATTAGGAATACACAACAGTCGCCTCCAATTCACTTAGACATGAAGATAAAGTTTCTTCCTGATTAAGCTTCTTTTCCTGTCTTGAGTTACAGAGAAAGTGTAGTTACATCTTTTTTTTTTTTCTTGAACCTTTCTCTACCAATATTTCCGTTTTCTTTCCTCTCCTTTCATTTGCTGAGAGATTATATAGACATCCTCAGAGACCAGGTACATATCTGCATCAAAGTTGTCTGTGTGATCCATGTGATTACTTGCATAGTTCCTGAAGATTTGAAGCAGTTGAACTTGAATACATAATCCAGAATGGGCAGTTCCCAGTGAAAAGAATTTACCACAAACTCCTTTAAAGTAAACAGAGGAGAGAGAGAGAGAGAGAGAGAGAGAGAGAGAGAGAGAGAGAGATATGCTGTTTTGGTCTGCTAAAGTCAGTCAAGTGAGTCAGTAGAAATATTCTTTCTGCTATGTGCTTCTCTCTGTATGGGTCTTGTGCTTTACAAAGCCATAAACCTCTGTGCAGGACAAGTACTAGCAAGCAGGTTGTCGGAGAAGAAACAACAAATTTGTGGTGAGAGTTTTAACATCACGTTGATCCTGTAACTATTTCAAATGACAGATAATATGTTCCCATCTTCTCCCTTTTGTCCTTGTATTACCACTTCTGATGTGCCCTGTTCTGTCCTGGTCTTTTGCTAGCACAACAACAGACTTCTCTTCTGTGAGTGTGGTCGCCCCCACCCCTCCCAAGGGGTCAGCCACTTACCCAGGCTGACACAGTAACCTCCAGACGACCTTTTGCTTTGCCAAATGTTGTGCCCGTAAACTGCCTGATCTCTACCACAGTGCAAACGACAAGGGAGGAATATGGTTTTTTGTTGGAGGGAAGCTTCAGGAAACCCTAGTTGTACTAGCCAGCTTTGTGCACTCATGTTGTAAATACCTCTGTGTGGCACATGCATAGGCAAGTGGCAGTGTTCGTGTGTGTGTGTGTGTGTGTGTGTGTGTGTCTGTTTTTGTACATGGGTGTATGCACTTGTAGACTGAGTGCAACACAGAAAAAAGAATGAATAATACATGACAAAATATCGTTGGTAATGCTCTGGCTTTTATTTTTTGGTGACTGAAGCAGTGGCAGCGCCAGTTAGGACAGATCTTCAAGGAATATATAGACATTTTGGGAAATATATAATATATATTATTTCCTTTATATCTTGTCGTTACAGTGATGTTGCAAGGCAACACTGAAAACACAGGTTTTTGTATGCATTGTTAAACAAACAAGATATAAAGTGTTAATTAGTGAGATTTAGAAGTTAGCATGCGAGCAGAGTCAGGCTAGCTGTTTCCAGTCTTTATGCTAAGCTAAGCTAACTGGCTGCTTGATCCAGCTTCATATTCATTCTCAAAGATATGAGAGTGGTATAAATCTTCTCATCTAACTCTCTGCAAGCAAGCAAATACGCGTGTTTCCCAAAATGTTAAGCTATTTCTTTAAACCATTACTGACATTGTCCAAATATTTATAGTCAGTTGATTTCTCATACTGTTCTGTTCTGTGGTAGGGTAATTTTATTAAAAACACAAACAAATGGCCTAAACACTTTAATAATGAAGAAATTGGCAATGTTGCCTATATACAAATGAACAGTGGGTTAAACTTTGTTCTATTTTTTTAAGATTAAAAAAATGAATACATAGTAATGTTTTCCCAAGTGTGATTATTATAACAGGGCATCTATACAGCGCTAGAAAACCTGCTTTTACCAAAAGTGTCAGTGGTGTTTTAACCTGAGGACGTTTATATTAGAGTCATGGTTTGAGGGGTAAAATGTGTGTTTGAGGGGTGGAGGGCAAAAGAGGTCCCCCAGATATGCTGTCATAACCCATGCAGCCGCGCTCTTTGCTATGGGCCTATCGGTAGTGAAGGCAGCACTTAGACATGTTTGTACTCTACGTCCTATATTCCTCTGCCTTTCTCCCCAGGCACCATGTCTCTCCAGGGGCGGATCAGCACTCCCCTGACTGTGCCCAAGTCCATAACACCAACTAACCCCCCCCCCCCCTTACTACCCACAACTGCTAGGGTCAATGTGCCCTCGCCCCCTCGCCCTACAACGCCCACGGTCCATACCAACACTGCCCTCCAAAGAGAAACAAAACCGAACTGAAAAGAGACAAAATGGCCCCACGCTGCTTCCCCTGTCAAATCTCTTGACAGGCCCGAGCAGGGGCCCCCAGAGGAGGGTTCAGTTGAAGATGATGACGACAGCGATAACAAGTCAAGTTGTTGTGTTACAGCACAGTTACACTTTGGCCCTTGTTTGTCCATTTGGTTATTCAGAAGCACCGCGGAGCGAACTGATTCCCATGCATGTCATGTTTAGTAACGTGACAGATACTATCAAATGCTGTTTTACATCAGTCTGTGGAGCGTGAAGGGTAAGGGTAAGTGAGGAGCTAGCTATTCAAGAGAACAGGAATAAACATTCCATTAGGTATTAAAAAACCTTGAAATATTGTCAGCCAATCAATTTCCTGTTTGGACATGCTCACTTAATGAAATTCAGTCAGTTATTAGTCCCTTCTCATTCTTCCTGTGTTTGGGAATATAATTACACTCAAAATGCTTACTCATCCTTCTGCCTGCCTGCTGCCTACTCTGTCAGATGCATTAGCCATGAAGCAGAAGAGATGAGGAGCCTGTGTCTGTATCTGTCTATCTGTCAGTCCGCCTGAATGTCTGTATGCCTGCCTCTCAGATTATCCTGGATCAGGCAGCAGGTGACATGGCGAGCAGGTGACCATCACCCAATTACCAAAAAGAAACTCGAGATGAGCTTCAGTGCAGTTTACATTTGTTTCTTTCTTCTCCTGCCTCTATTGTACTCTTTTATTTACAAAATATTAAAGTTTACACTATTTTCAAACAGCATGCATGTCAACAGGACAGCATAAAGTTGGATAATGTACCCATCCTTACGTGTAAATTTACTTGACAAATTCAGTTGAAAAAGGCCCAGATGCAAAAATAAATTACATTTATTTTGACAAAAGAAAATCACAGAAACGATGCTGAAGATTAATAAAATAACATAGAATTTCTCTAAAAATCACTAAGTCTGAGGAATAAAACCCTAGTCAATCGGTTATTCTTAGGGCAAGATCAGGGTTTCGTGTTGCACTCTTTGTTACCACAAAAGAAGAGGAAGGAAGAGCTTCTTCTCTGCTTTTGTTAAGTGCAGGTGGGCTAGAATTACCAAAGTGATGGGATTTCTGCTGGGTTGTTTCTGCATTTTTTTTTCTGGCAAGGTAGCGGAAGTTTTCCCTGAAAATTGCACCGTAAATGTGATGACAGTTTGCTTCTCCAATAGAAAAGCACATCACCTCATTATGTGGGTTTTGGTGTCTTGAAGTTAATTCTAGTCCCTATAGGTCCAGCAAATGATTTCCCACACAATGCAGTGTAACTTTAGAGGTGTGAGGGATTATGGCACTGGGAGGTGATTTAGCTTGGTTTAGTGACTGGATAGACCAGCAAGTCTGGGAAATTTCTACCTATTTCATTCTGCTACCATTTTGACCCTTAGCAGTCTGTAGAAATGGCACTGGAAATGGAGGATATTGACCTGGTGTCATAGACAGACTTACACATTAGTTTACAGTGGCTGCACTGCAGCTGTGCTGCTCAAGGAAATGGAATTGGCAAAAGGTATCACCTCTAATGTGACCACTGTCCACGAATACTGGACTTTTGCTATATAAATCCATTCAAAGTCATATTAAGCATATCTTGTGTTGGTCTGCATCAATACAGAATTTCTTATTATTGCATGACAGCAATATATCCAGATCGCTTGGTCGACTTTTCTTCCGTGATCGCAATGACTTCAGCTTACTGATATAATGTTCAGTTTCTCTCATTTCACTGACTTAATAGAGCTTATAATATGCTGACCAAATTACAATGATTGTGTTAAGTAGGTGTTTATTGTAAATATCGTGTCACTTCCATGAGCATGTTCCAGCATCAGCTAATCTGATTGGAACAGCCAGACCAGTCGTCATGTGTTACAACAAGGTGTTGGCTTTCCCATAGTTCTAAGCTGTACAGTGACACGGCCCATTTAAAAGTGTGGCTAAAACCCTATGGAAGAAATGACTCGTTAAATTAGCACCTAATACGCCAGTCATTAGCAAGCCGTTACCACCAGTGGAATGCCTTTGATGTTGCTGCTTTGTTTAAGTAGGCCGTTTAAGCTCCAGTCGGAAAATCTTGTCCATTTGGATCTTGGAATATTATGTACTTGCGTAACATTTTAATACTCATAACCAAAACATGACAAAAACCTTTAAAAATTTGATTTGGGGCCTTTTCTGAGCCACAAAACACTGATGTGATACCACTGCTGCATGTGGAGATTGTGAACGAGCGGTCACAAGCAGCATGAAACGCCATATTCCTTAAGAACCGGGTCTTTGGAGTGTTTAGTAAGCCGAAGGGAATTGTCCATTGTGGGGTGATATTAGTAACCCTCTTAGGCAAAGCTAGTCCGTGGGCCGGCCCTGAGGGCTCATTTCAAGTGCTTAGCGCTCGTTTGGAGCTTTGTCACCCCTCACCCTGTCGCCAGCATGGCCCCAGCCCCTCTGGCTGTGGAGCGGAGCTGAACCACAGACCTTTACCCCTGCCCGCCACCAGGGAGGGAACACTGACATCACAACTTTAACACACACATACTCGCACTAACATTGTGGCACACATCCAATTTCACAACCCCCCCACCAGTGCTCCACAGCCAATGGTCTATTTTCCCGCCGTCCACTCCCATCCAACACCGCCGCCACCCCCGCCCCTCTCTCGTTTTTCTTTTCCTCTTTCTCCACCCTCGTGAAGGTTGCCAGGCAGCAGAGAAAGACTCCACACACACATACACCCCACTATGCCTCTGAGGGCTTTCCGGATGTCCTTGTTTACATCATGGAGTGTGCAGGTCGTAGGAAAGCAGACTCAGAGCCTCTCTGGTTGTGTCTCTCTAAGTCCTACACTGACCTCCATTCATTTGGTGTCAATGCAAATGTTCATGGCAGCCCCACAGTTGGCCTGCTAAAATAAGTGCACGGCATTATATTTTGGTCTAAATGAATCTTCCTTGGATTGTCTTTATCCAGTTAAATTGCATAGACAGTGACTTGCAATTAGTTTATTTGGAGTGGAAGTGAATATAAACTAAGTTTTTATGGTCCCAATAACCAATAACAGTTATCATCTCTAATATTGGCTGTCACTGTTGTGCGAGTTGTTGACTGTTACCAGGCTCTCTTTTCCCTGTGTGTGTCAAACCGATCGATTGGTTTTGTCTGCTCCTCCCTCCAACTTTGATGTTACCATTGATTGTTCTCATCTGCCCCTGAACTCAAAGGTTAGAGGAGCTGAGCCGCACTTCTGGATTGCTTTGACCTTCGCACTGCACATGCTCAGTGGGTTCACAGAGCCCAGAGCCAAACAGACATGGTGTAGCCAGGCCCATGGGTGCGTGACAGCCCGACAACGGTGTGATGTCTCTTTTTTTTTTTTTTTACTCACCCACTGAGGATGATGTATATGTGATTGATTTTTCTCCTACCCCTCTCTCTACCGTGTTTCCGCTGCAGTGCGCTAAGCAGGACTGAGTCCAGGCTTGATCAATGCATTGTTTTTCTTTTTCAATCACACTCGAGTGAGCTGAAGACACGAAAGGTTACACAGGTGAGGTTTGGCAGGGGTGGAAGCAGAGCAGAGCTTCTGGAGGCCCCCTCAAGGCCAATACATGAGTTTGCATGGATGTTTGTGTGTGTGTGTGTGTGTGTGTGTGTGTGTGTGTGTGTGTGTGTGTGTGTGTGTGTGTGAGAGAGAGAGAGGGAGAGGGAGTCAGAGAAAGTTGCATACAGAGAAAAGTTCAACAAATTTATCATTTTATCATGTGTTTCTAACAACTTAATAATTCAATCTTAACGTTAGAATTAGTTTATGCTCAATATTTATCTCTTGTCTTTTCTCCCAGTGGGAATCTTCCATCCATGCCTCCATTAGTACTTTGAAACCTTACCTTTACCATCTTACATTAAATTATAGGTCCTTTACAATGTCTCAGTGCTCACCTGCCCCAGATAATCTGCAGGGCTGCGTGAAAACTACTCCTCTTGTTTCCTCTACTTCCCTGACAAACGGTCCTGTGACACACACACAAAGGCAATGTGTTCAACAGAAGAAGGAACCACCTGAGAACGATGTGCCGACCTGTCAGCCACAGTAGCAGTAGCACAAGGCTTCATATCAGACACGAACGTCAGCGATGTAAAAACATTTTGCAGTTCGGGCTCAGGTGTTTCAGTTTGGCTAAAAAACAGTCTTAAGCCGAGGGAGGAAGTAGTCTACCCTAGAGGGGTAAAGAGTGTTGCGTAGTCCTGAATTATCTCTTAATAATGACACTGTTAAACCCTGTACCCAAACACCTAGTCATTAAGAAAAAGATAAGGATCTGTGGGAGTGGAAGGGCTCTCCTAAAGCTCCGTGTCTGGAGGGGGTAAGGATGTGGCGGGCAGGGAGGGTTTAGGGGGGTGGGGTGGGGTGGGAGCGCAGGCTTTGACCAGTGGGTTTCAGATGTCATGGCAGATTCTTTCAGGGGCAAATTACAGGGTTTAGCTTCTCTTGTACCCGGGATGCCTGCATTCTGATTTAACTTCCTCGATAGACACTCGAGCGACATGCTACTCAACACCATTGTCAGGCGCACACTTGACTCTGGAGATACTTCACCTCCTCTCACGCTCGCAGAACCTCTTCAAGACTTTGTTCATGGAGTGCCATGGGAGGCCTTTCTTGCGGCTTCTGGAGGGAGCAGAGCAATGTAGCCCCTCTTGAGCTTTATAGTAGTTAGCGTGTTGGTGTTAGGGGGCTTTACATGAGTGGCCCTCATTAACCTCTTAGCGTCTTTGTGCTTTGAGTTGGCACAGGGCTGCTCCATAGATAAGCTTAGCTATGAAACAGCTAAAAGACTTGATTTTAATGACTCTGGCATTAGCTGACCATAAGCATCTCTGATACAAGCACAGTAAATGAATCAACACAGGTACACTTTCTCTTACCTCACCTCATAGATGCATGCTTTTGTGTCCCATACACTATTTCTTAAAACACTACTACCTCACACACACACACACACACACACACACACATTCCCTGTGAGCTGTAACGGACCTAAAGCTCTCTGAAGCATTTAGCAGCACGCTAGCAGGTTTACTCCACGCTGCCAGTGCTGAGGGGAGTGCTGAAGCATCTAATGCAATTTCAACCCAACATGGCTCTCTGTGAATAAACATCACTGAAGTGTACCATCTACTGTATGTTGATCCACTGTAGTGCTTTCTTTTTTCTCCATACAAGCTGATCTAATACTCTCCCCCCCCCCCTTCCCCTTGATTTCTGTAGAGACTGCATTTGCCTCCAGACTTGTCTGAGACGGTGAGTCGTGTGAGCAGGGGGGAGCTGGCAGGAGCGGCGGTGGCTTCAGCCTGTGGCTCCGGCTCTTTCGGCAACAAACACCTGGACTTCTAGAGCTCCCACACAGTCGCCACAGGCAACCAACACCTGGAACGCCGCAGCGTTGTCCTCTTTACCGTGGTGACCAGGTTGTTGCCTCACCCACGTAATGTCAACCGCGATAACCCTGCCAGCCATTACCACCTGCCAACTGTCCCAGCCAGGGGTGAAGATCTAAGCATCCACAGTTCCTCGTCTCATAACGGACACATTTCATCCTATAAGTCCTTTTTTTATGTAACCCTACAGTACACTCTGTTATTTCTAACTCTGACAGCTGATGTTGCCGTATTCAGAGCTGTCATGAGAAGTTCATTTAACTTGTGTTATTGGCCAAGTTTTTATACCCACAGTTTAACTTAAAGTTGCAACAAAGGTGTGTTATTTTGAAATGTTATATGAAGGTATATGATCGACAAGGTGACTAGTACTTGATTAAATTAAAATCCAAGATAGATGAATTATTTAAGATTTGGTACATTTTGTTTTTCTTTTCCTCTGCCTCTGGGCATTTTTATTACAAGAAAAGTGTAATCATGAAGCGCTGTTTAGCCTTTACAGACTCCCTCTCTTGACTAACATTAAATAATTTAACTGTATTCTTCCAAGTTCCAGGCCTTCTTCACCAAACATGTGGCAACTCCTGCATCACTCCACCATGTACAATAGCAGTTTATTTTCTTGGATAATGCAATGAAATGTGCTTTTGTTTGGTTAAATAAAAGAAAAATAAACACAACGCAACATAAGCTTTTTATTCAATGTTTACTTTACCACTTTACTCTGTTTCCTCTCGACTACCTGTGAGAGGACGCAAGGTAAGCGCGTTATGAATGACTGATCTCTGGTCTGCCTCACTGGTTTCAGGTTCGAATAGGGATGCCTCCATCTGACCCTGAGACTGTGCCGGTGTGTGACGTCTACCTCCACTAAGCTGGAGAGCTGAGCAGGAATGTGGGCAGAGGGTAGGAGAGCTGGGTTTTGGGTGCAGGCTTCACACCTCATCAGGCATGTTTGCTGGATGAGCTGCTTTGCCATGACAAGCCCAAAAGAACAAATTAGGTCAAATGGTGACATGGAGAAACAGAGAAAAAACAACATGAAAAATTAAATGTTTCATTTTTTGTTTTCCTCAGTCTGCTGCTGACGCCAGTTTGAATGTTTTTGCCTGTGAAAACTGGCAGTATTGGTAAGCATCTGCAACACGTGTTGTGAGAGGGTAGTGTTACCTGACAGTTTCATGCACGAATGGAGTGCTCTTACATCGGGTGTATGAGAGAGAGATGACACACACAGGTCACTTATACAGGTGAACAAAAGCTTGTGTTGTCAAGATAAAAACTGTGTTCCAAGTTATTGTTGTCGAAGAGCTGACATATTTAGGGTACACTTTTGAGGTTGATTAAGAACAGAATAAATTCATTTTGGCATTTGTTTATGTTGCCATACCACTAGCATGTCTGTTGTCTACTCTTGCCACATCTCCGTGTCACCATGGTGCTGATTCACTGTTTGTTCAGTCAGTTCAGGAAGTGGATCATTTTGTAAGTTTTAAGACCATCAAAGTTTTATAATGTCAGTTTCTTATTTGAACGAGGGTTCTCACTTTTTCTATGTACAGATACAAGTACATTTAGAATTGAATGAATTGATGCTCGGGGTTCAATTAGCATATATTATACATGGAGCTGTGCACATTTTTCAAGATGAAAATAAACAACATTTAAAATATAACGTATAAGTTATTGTGACATACAAATTATGGTGGATTTGTCAATGTACGGTTAGGCAATGGTGTGAGTCACAATTAGCCACACATTCTTCTCAAATGAGTATGAATAAGTAACTCAGGGTACCAGGAAGTCTAAATTAGTTTAAGCTTCTGAACATAATAACACAATAACTGGAACTTCACAATCAGATCAAGAATGCGGGATTCTCTCCTGCTCTCCGGCTCGTCAGGTGCTTTCATCCCCCTCACCTCCACAGTAGGAACAGTACACTGTAGTTGGGAGAACCCGGACATAATTGTTATGTTTTGTTGTGGATTTATTCGTCCTCTTCCTTCTTAATGTTTCGTTCTTATTGCTCAAATCTCACTAATGGTTTACATCATGTGATTGTGTTATGAGTTTTATAACATATGATAGAGTATTTAAACCCAGAGGGGAAAATGTATGTCAGGATTACATATAAGGCATTTAGTTTTTTGTTAAATAACTTTACACATAAGATGAACACTCAGTGCTGTTGGCACATTTCAGAGGACCTACTTCTTGAAAGCCTCACTCAGCCTTTAGCAAAAAAAGAAAGCCATGGGACCGAGTGTAGAGAATACGCTTTTATAATCGTGTCTTTTGGCAGCTGCCGCTCATGTCCTATTGATTCCCAACCAAAGCCATAGTTGTTTTCCTACAGTAGCTTTAGCTGAGCTCTTACAGGTTTCGTTGTTGTATGGCCGTCCCATCCCTGCACTATTCAAGTAACACAATGCAGGAGAATACATTTTTACCAAATTGGACATCTGTCTCTGCCAATTGAAGTTTAATAAAGCAGACCTGCAGTTTCTTCAGACATGTTGTAACAGATTGGATCATGAGTACACACACTCGCGCACACAGCACAGAATTTAACTGCTGACACTAAATAGGAGAGCATCAGCTTCTGTTAGCTGCTGTGGAGATTCAGTTTCCAGGTCAGAATCGTTGTGTCTCATTAAAAACCAGATCAAAGATACAAAGTTCTCAGGAACTTTTGACAGAAACTTCTATTGCCTGACTTTGTTCCAAGCGAGAATTACATTTAAACCTCTTTCTCCTGACGCTGTGTATTATTTAGACTTCCACTAATTGCGGTCTTTCTTGAATTTTGAATCTCTCTTTCATTCCCTCTCTGTAATTATTAATGTTCCTCCTCTGTCTCGGCACAGTCGCCAAACCTGTTCTCTCCTCCCCTCCCCGTGCTCTCAAAGCAGTATTCCTCCGTCTGTGTGATAAACTGGATTAAATGAAAAGAGAAATTGCATTAGCCCGAGAAAAAAAAAATCCTCCTTACAAATCTGATTAACCTCCAATCCTCAAAGTTCTGATTGGACCATTAAATATTGAGTGAGACGTGTAAATTCAAGTAATCAATTTTAGCAAGACATTTGGTGCTGATACACGCTGTGTGAATGTTACCTGACCTCACTCTCTCCTGGACATCTTTTCCTTTTAGGTGCTCTCTCTTTCTTTCTAACAAACCCCCTCAAATCCACACACACACACACACACCACCCCGCCGAGGCAGCAAGTGAAGCAAAATAACTCACTCTGCCACACAATCGCTCCTTTGCCTCGCTCTAGGCACTGACTGCTTTATTCCTTGACTTTTTTTTTCTCCCTCTCTCCTCCGCTCCCTCCTCCTTATTGGTTCTGTATTTTTTTTTTTTTCTTCATACGATCGTAACTCTGCTGCAACAAGAGCCAGTGATGGTGAATTGCTTGACCTTTCTCATTGAGTGGTGGTGGTGCGCTGTGTGGTCTGTGTCGACTTGGTTCAGCCCATACGTCAAGAGAGGTTTGTTATTGTGGACACCTTTGTTTGGCGGGAATTTGGGGTGTTGTGTGTGAATTACAAGCCCTTGTACCAGCATTTGTCAGCATTAGATTTGTCTAAATTTGCAGCTATGATGCATATTTCAACATTTTTAGAAGTGCCTCTGCTTGCTCAGTAATGATTGACATTGTATAGGACACAGCATTGAACAGTCAAAAAGGCTTTCTTTAAGACACAATTTTACTGTACAAAATGTTTTATAGTTTTCACAAAATACATTTAGAAAGCTCCATTTTAAATAAAATTAAATTGAAATATTTAAGAGACAGCGTGTAGACGTTTTATCTCAGAAGCATTGCTCAGACGTAAACCCAGTGTGTGTCCATGTTCTATGTACACACTGAAAGAAAAATGCAAAACTCAAAAGAGCATGACAGATGATGCTAGAAAAACCCTCCCATGGTCTTCAATTATAAATAAGGACTGCGGGGTTCGAATGCAGTCTCACGAACTCGAAGCCAATGTAATCGAACAGAACGTGTTTACAAAATTTTGCAACACAAGACTAATATCTTTAAAAAAACACTGTGTACTAGATGAAATACAAAGGCTTTGGTCTGTTTTACAATCAACAATGATTAAATCTGATATGTACTTGTAAACAACTGCCAAACACTTAAGTTTAAAACTCTGTCAAGCAATGTTTAATCATAATTATAGGAATTAAATATTTCTAGTTGCACAAATTTTTTTTTGACCATAGGACACTATAATACAACTATACCTAAGAGACAAATTGTACCTGACCCTAAAGAAATGTACTTCATGATGCATGGAACATTTATAGAATATTCTCGGGGATATAAATGAAATCAACTTTTATTGGAGAAATCTTTCTGGAAGATTTCTAGGGAAGACAAGTACTTTACATTTTGACAAAAACAAACTGGATTATATCGAAGACGCAGTCTACCATTTACAGACTACAGGTTTTCTTTTACACCTGTTTTCCACATTTAATGTTCTTCGTGGTAATCTAGAGTCAATCCAACCACCGAAGCAAGAGGTCCAAGTTGTGTTGCATGTCGCACCGTCTTTGCACACTTTGAGCTGTTGATAGTGATCCGTGTTTAGGGAGCCAGCAAACGCAGGCCCTCGTCAGAGGAGTCAGGACCACAGCCTCAGTGGGTGGATCGAGTTTGAGTTTCCTCTGCTAAATATCCATTCGTAAGAAATAAGACCAATAAATAGTTTTTTTTTTTCGACACAGTAAGAGTCTTCCCTCCAGCTTTTTCGTCTTTAATGATATGCAACAGCGTCCAGAGACCATGCAGTGGCTGGTAGAAAGTCTCGATATAAGCAGATTAAAAGATAGTCATGGCAGAATCTCTCAGGTTCTCTCCTCTCAAACAAACGCAAGACCAACATGGTTTTCTAGCAGTCCGTCTATCAGTACTTGATCTTGGTTTTTCATATTAACATACAAATGGCCATTTACTAACACACCAGAGAAAAAAAGGAAACAATGACTGAAGTTGGAAATAGAAAAAAAAACAGATAAGTTTTTGTTCCATAAAAATTTAACACCGGGCACTTTACAGAGGTCCATTTTTTTCCCGTTATTTCCATCGTTGTTCTCTCTTCCAAGTCCTCGTTTGAATGTGCCTAGAGCTACAGAACAGCACACAGTCCCACTGGAAAAACAAAGCCCAGACGTCCCAAGGCTCTCCCAGAGTCTTTCTTTCTTTCGTTCTTTCTTTCCTCCTCTCCTCTCCTCTCCTCTCCTTGTCCTTTGCCTCTTCTCAAACGCCTCTCGCCTTCTCTACTCTCCTGTGCCGTGTATGTGTGAGGAGCACTGCCGCAGGGCGATGGTGGAGTGGGTGGTTACAGGGTGAAGTAGCTCTTCTCTCTACTGTAGTCTTGACCAGTACTGAGACATGTCAGGCTCGCTCCCTGGGACTTGGACAGGGACAGACACTCCAGGAGAGATGAGTCCTGCAGAGACAAGAAGAGAAGGACGTCAGTAAAAAAAAAAAAGGAAAAAGGAAAAAAGCCCCGTAAGTCAACATGCTTAATTAGATGAGTGGATGCGCCATGCACAGTTATGTGACAGCTAACACTTGTTAGCCTTATAGCACAGAGCATTGTGCTTTAAACGCCTGCAAATATTTAGACGGGCAGTAGAGCTGCAGTGAGTCACAATGCTCTGCACATGGTTGCACAGTAAAAGGCTTGCAAGCTCGATCAATTGAGGCTTTGGCAGTGGCATTTAAATAGAGAGAGTACAACAGCAAATGAATCAAATTAATTAGCAATTTAGCACAGAGGAAATGTGGTTATGCATGATTAACTCTTCATGACTATAACCGGTATATATGGCTCTCAGTAACAGCATCCTAATGGGGTGGAACTAAACTATGGGCTGGAGTAGTGGGACTGACATGATGGCGTCGAGCGGCGATGAAATGAGCTTCGTTCATGCAACTGCAGAAGGAAAATGATATGGAACGTAGAGATATCGATCCGCAGACGTTTTAAAGCATGAAGTTTCAGAAAGAAAAATGAAAAGT
Source organism: Nannoperca obscura (assembly GCA_036024295.1). Lineage (NCBI taxonomy): Eukaryota > Metazoa > Chordata > Actinopteri > Centrarchiformes > Percichthyidae > Nannoperca > Nannoperca obscura. The sequence continues at coordinate 32,145 of JAVQJL010041942.1, forward strand.
TGCAGCAACAGATTATGAATCAACGGTGGCTATGTAGTACCCCCAAATTACAGGAAAGGTGGCAGATATTTCAGAGAGTGCACTGTTCTGATTAATTCCCAAGCATGTTGGTAAACAATGAACTTTCTGCCTACCTGTTGAGGTGGTACCAGAAGTGGTCATTGATTGGCTGTTCATATGTGCCTGCATATGAGGGGGCGTGTATGTGTCGTAGCTCCGCCCGTTCACAGGCGGACTGGTAGGCAGCATGCAGGAATAAGAGGAGGTCTGGCTGGGCTATAGATGGGGAGAGAATGTTATATTAGCTTAGCCAACCATAGTTGTAGTCTGTAATACTGTAAGCTCTCACAGGCAAATGTGTCCTGATTTAATTTTATTTATCTTTTTAGTTCTAATTCTCTTACTAAACGTTAGTTAAAAATACGATTTTAAGGAAACTTTTTTTTTTTTTTTTTGCCCAGGAAACAATTTAAATTACACATGGTGTGCTTGATTCCACTCTTACAATCATATCAATCATCATAACATATTACATGAAAGGTATATCTTTATGTATAACACTAAACATACTGACTATTGAGCATTACGGTCTTTTACTTTTACTTACTTGCATAGGTAGATTGTTTGCCATGGTGAAGCTGGGCATGGGGGGCAGCGCACTGTAGGTGTTTGTGAGTGCAGAGTCAGGTCTACCCAGCATTGACCCCGAGGTGAAAGACACTGGTTGGAAGAAAAATACAAATAATAATGTAAGTGGTTAAAACCCCCGCTGACACCACACACGGTCCTCCAATGTGAGAGAGCGTCTCATTAGCGTTAAGTAGTGCGTGCGTGAGGCGACGCCTTATTTGACAGGCTGATGGGCCCGGGCAGATACTGTACAGCGTGTGTCTCAGGTGATTGACTTGTGAGCGTGAGCTTCAGCTCTGCCGGTGTGCCCTCCTGCCTGATTCGGTAATTACCCCAGATAGTCAGCTGAGAAGTTTTGCTCAATCATCCATCAAAAGGAAAACCACCGGTGCTTCTTCGTGTGAACTAGAGCGCATAGCCACCGAGGCCTCTTTCCCCTCTTTTTTTATATATATATATATATTAATCCGCAGGCTGTCACATAATAACATTTTAGTAATATCTCACATGGATCCTGCCTGGCTTGAACCCGCGGACAGTAAAATGTGTTGCTGCTTACTTTATTACAACATGTGACTGCTGTAACCAAGTGTGACCGTGCAGCGTTTGTGCAACACAATAGCTGAGAAAGTCTTATTTGAATACAACATTTTAATAGTATGTATGTAAGTGGGGGGGGGGGGAGGGGGGCCAGGTAAGTATCACCCCGGCTGTGGCGGACCTACCC